>OZ026612.1:143373192-143398192 GCA_964020975.1 Hermodice carunculata
CTCAAATAAAAAAAGATGAAAAATAAGGAAATTTGACTTTTTAAGGAAGTATCTCAGCTCAGTATTGTTTCTCTTTGATATATAAAATGATAACTGTATGGGCACAACTACAAAAATGCATTATTCATAACAGACAGGCACTTGTTTCAGTATAATGGGGGCCAAGATCAACACAAAAATAGCCGTTCAGCGGGATTTGGACCCAGAATTATATCAATTATATAACACATTAACATCGTCAAAATGGTGACATTTTATATCGTTCAGGCTCCATTGTGTGGGGACGCATCCAGTATCAACACCCGGTGAAAGACGGTGGCGGTGACCTCCATACTGACCACCATATTGACCGCCATATTGACTGCCATATTAGCCACCTTGATGTGTGGGGGAACTGCTATTAATTCCCATAGCTGAACAACATTTTCATTTTTCTGGCTTTTGATAATGGGAGGCCATACTGACCGTCCTTCGAGAGGTTGGTCAGTGGTCGCTTGATATGACCACATGTAGAACAGCCGGTCGCATGCTGTAACAAGAATCGCATGCAAAGCGCTGGTTCATTCGTGATTTTGAAACACAATACCATCATTCAAATGCATTTTCCCTCACGCCACCTGATCGCTCATTACATCTCTTCATGGCGGTAATTGCCACTTCCCCGGGTCTACACGCCACTTGGTTAAAGTGGACATCCATAGCTACCATATAGTGGGAGAGGAATTATCCTGTGAGGGGTATGCGACCGGTTTCCAGCATATTTAACTTGGGCCCTCAAAGATGGAGTGAAATATTAAAATGACAATACGTAAGCAAGTTTATTGTTTATATTCCACATTTACTGGAAACATGAAAACTATCAAGCGTTACACATTAGAAAACGAAATCAATAAGAGTTTAATAAGAATCTGACTGACCATTTTACACATAATTGATAGTCATCAAAATCTTAACGACGCACAAACGAAGATAACGACCAGTTCGGCATAAAACAGTCGTAAAATCGTGAATGTGTTGTACGCTTTTGACTCCATATATATATATATATATATATATATATATATATATATATATATATATATATATATATATATATATATATATATATATATATACATATATATATAGTTGTTCTAGAAATTTTCGCACTCGACTATATTTCGCGCTGTTTGCGCACTTATTGCACCCGTGAAAATCAAATGCGCGAATATTTGTGCATGTTGAAGAAATTATATAGTGTCAATCATGGATGTGCGAACTGAAAATGCGAAAAAATTCCGCAATTTGAGAAAAAATGCATTTGCACGTGCTTAAATTTCTAGAACTGGAATATATATATATATATATATATATATATATATATATATATATATATATATATGTGTGTGTGTGTGTGTGTGTGTGTGACTGTAATTGAAAATGCATGAGTGAGGGTGATAATTTAAAGTTTTATTTATAAGATTGACATGATTATATGTATTCTGAACCCGTTTCAAATTAAGAGGTAACATTAAAAGAGCTTCAGTACACGAATTCCAAAGATGCAAGGCGCTTACGTTAACATGCAGATCGCGAGATTTCCTCGTATAAAAGGCTACATTCAGTGTAAATTACAAAGTGGGTTGTCAGGTACATTATTGTGGCAGTGACGATAGCCACACGGATCAGTGAATGCTGACACAAACTCTCATTACTGACCAGATAAGTATCCATCTCGGTTTTATTTCGCACAAAAATCGTCAGATAGAGGCAATGTACAAATTCCTCTACTCACACTGCTTTATGTTTTGTCTTACTCTTCCACAATTATGCTGCAAATTAATTAAAGGTAATTTTGACCATACTTTGCCCGTTTTAAACAGTGTGTTGTGAAGGATGGCGTTCGGCTGACCTTGATACGTTTAAAATGAGGAGATGCATCAATGAAAGGATGTTTAAAGCCAGATGTGCCTTGACTAACAAAATGTATTCATAGGAACTTCGTTGGGAACGAAATACGATTTGCACATGCTTAAGTGTTCCATGCAAAGAGGACAGAAAGCAATTGAAGGCCACTGACACCTGGGTGTAGCAGGTGGCGGCAGGTTGTCCACATGTTAGTACACGACATAATCTGTAAAGTGTGCATGTTTTCCCAAGTACAAGCAGCTTTAAAGATATTTTCCCTTGTAGGCACTTTCCCTTTCAAAATCAGACAAACGTACCCGCGTTGCATATGTCGTCTG
The DNA here is from genome assembly GCA_964020975.1 of Hermodice carunculata. Taxonomy (NCBI): domain Eukaryota; kingdom Metazoa; phylum Annelida; class Polychaeta; order Eunicida; family Amphinomidae; genus Hermodice; species Hermodice carunculata. Next base: position 143,375,418 of record OZ026612.1, read on the forward strand.
CCGCACCAAAGGATAATAGGATGAGAATTGCACGTTTGGCCTCTGAATGATCAGTATGAACGTTTGCTTGGACAGCCAAGCCTGGAAACGTTGCTTTTTCGATCTGAGCACAACTAAAACAGAATCACAGTGCGACACTTAGACATTTTTAAAGTCGTAAGGCGGTCTGAGGTCACTGTGCATGACCTGATCGCCATGTCTTCTTTAGTAAGTTGACCAATCAGCGTCAAGACGACGTAACCATTGATAAGCTCAACTAAGAAAAATTATTTTTATTCCAAATCAAACTTTAAAAGTTAAGAAATATATGAACTATGCCGGACTGGAGACAACAGGTACATTCTAAATTACAATTTGGGCATATGAAACATTACAATAGTGGTCAATGCTATAATGCCAGACGTAACAATAGTGATCAATGCTATAATGCCAGATATAACAATAGTGCTCAATGCTATATTGTCGCACGCGTTTCCTTTTGATACAACTCCATGTAACATCCGACAAGATGTGGTTCAAAAGGTACCACTTTGTTTTACATGTTCCATTTGATGCAATAATATACTGCTGTACATAAAAGCAGGGAAACCCTTTCTTGGGAACTGCATACGCAATCAACCAGAGTAAAAAAAGTATGCTTCAGACACTAATATTAATTCCATGGATAAACTTACAATTTCTATGTTGTGGGAAAACTTTGGAATATCTTAGTGAGAGAGACCTGTGTGATGGCAAGGTTTGGGATAAACTCTGGTCCTTTAAAATTCTAATTTCTCCACCATTGCTGTATAATAAATGATGAGCGTACAGGGTAAACCCTGGCCGTTGCGATATCTCATTCCCCCAACACTCCTGTGTGATAAGCGAAAAACGTATAGAATGAAGCCTGGTCATTGCGATATCTCATCCTCTCCCATTGTACTAGTGTTCCAGCATTCAGGCTTTTCAGGATTTTCATTAAACCAAATTACATCAGTAGAGAATAGCATTTGGTACATACAATATACAGTACTATACAAAATAACTATTGACAAGTAAAGAGGAGAAAAACATCATGATTTGGTCAGAGTAACTCACATTAAGATCTTTGACAGACCACTATCACGTGTTCCACCCTACATGCAAATAATTATCTGCTCCAAATCGAAGCAACCATGTAACTGATAAGACTTACAAAAGGTGAACAAAATCAAAGTCACCATGCAACGGGTAAGATTTACTACACGTGAACAAAAGACATTTAGGAATCTTAGGCTTAGTTTGCATTAAATTTACAGTCAAACTAATTACAACAACACTCCGATATCCAACATAATCATTTAACAATACTCATTTTCATGAACAAATAGTACCTTTTCTCTGTTTTGTGATTCATTTGTCTGACATATTCAGTTATCTGACGCAATGTCAGGGACCAGATTGTGTCATTATAATACAGTTTCACTGTATACCAATTTTGAATCCTGCAGAACATTTCGCAATTATGAATAAAATATTTCTTTGCATAGTTTGAAAAACCAAAATAACTATGGGTATGTGCCTTCTCTTTTACAGCATCGGGTGTTCCGTGTTAAATGTGCGTAATTTCATGTCTTAAACCTTTTCGTGTAGAACCATGTTGAGTGCGTGCTACAAATAATTCCTTTCTTCGGCTGTCATGTTTGCTCACTTGGGCGTTGGCGAAATTAGAATTTGATACAAGAAAGCAGGAAGCCGATCATTGTCATGTCTAAAAAGAATTTAAAAATTTGTACTGTACACATATCTTGTAATTTAAGCGATTTTCTGAATTTAAAAATAAGTTCAGCATATGTATTATGTGTATTTCTAATGGCAACATCGTTCATTTGAATTTTTACTTATCTTTCCAACTTATGAACCCACGCAAGCAGACCGTAGTTAAATCGCGGAAGAATCAAGTTATAGATGATTTGGAGAATATTCGACGGAAGGACGTTTTTAAATTTGTTCATGATGCCGCTTGTCATATAAATTTTGGAGGATACTTTTTAAATGTGACTGTTCCAGCTGAAGTGCGGGTCTCAAGTCAGACAAAGAAACTTAAATCTATAACACGTTCAATGGTAACATATTCAATCTAATGTGTAGGAGTTGAGACATTTCGTGGCGGTTGGTGAAAAATCATAAATTTAAGTTTATCAGGGTTAAGAAAGAGCCTGTTTAACTTACACCAAGTAGTTGCTTTATTTAGCTCAGAGTTATAGAGTCTGGACATTTCTACAAATGATGCAGACATTTTCAGTCGGCCCAAAGAGGTGCACAGAGATGTGTCGTCATCATATATTGTACTAGGTGACAATAATGTAGTAAGCTTAAATGAAAAAACTACAAAAATTACAAGCACAAAAAATTGAAATGACCTTCGATCCTGAGATGACCTGTACGTGAAGTGAACTTTGACATTGAAAATGACATTTTGACCTAAAATTGACCTTTGACCTTGACATAAAATTTGCGCTTGACATGACTTTGACATTTGAGATAACCTTTGTCTTGCCATGATCGAACTCTTAAACACTCAAAAACACATCTACTATAGTATATAAGATATTCGATATTTAAAACTTTAATTTAGTCCTCATTTGCATGATTTTGAAAATCATGGCCTTTCATTACAAAAAGGCAAGAATTCATCTATAGAAATATAATTGTGCCAAGTTTGGAGTTTCTATTCATAACAGTTTTGGAGAAAAAGGGCGGACAAATTTGCTGGTAAAGAAAGAAAGAAAAAAGAAAGAACAAAGAAAGAAAAAATTTCTGGTAAAACAGTATGTCTTTATTAGTACACAGACATAATAATGCGGTATGATATGCGACGGGCATACAAGATAAACCCTGGTTATTTGCAGCATCTATTTTAGGAAACATGACTTCTCTATAAATGATGCCAAATGTCCCGTTTAATTTGGAAACTTATTAGTGTTGGGATTTGTATTCATATGAATGATTAACATACATGCGTGACTAACCATATGCATCTCAAATACGAAATTAACTACTTGCAAAGCAGAGGAAGTAATAGTAAATATGCACCGGCTATATATATTGCAACTACAGTAGAAGCTGCTATGGGCCCACCTCTGCTAAGGGATCACATGTGCTGAAGGACCAGTCTCAACATCCCCACTAGCATACAATAGTTTCATTTTATCTGCTTAAGGGGCCACCTGTCAGAAAGGACCATTTTTCACAGGTCCTGTGGGTGGTCCCTTAAGACAGGTTCCATTGTACTGCATTAACAACATTCACCACGGGAGTCGTTTGTATTTTGAACACTACACTATTTGCAACATGGGGGAAGAAACATTTAATATACACCAGTCATACACATTCGAAATACAAGATTAACTATTTACAAAGCAGGAGAGTAGCAGTTGATACGAACTAGTCATGTATATTTTAAGCACCAGATTATCTATTTACAACCTGGTGAAGTATATGTGAATGTATTATATAATGTCATGGGTCCTGACAGGGAAACCAGGACAGATGATGATGATGATGATGATGATGATGATGATGATGATGATGATGATGATGAGGAGGAGGAGGAGGAGGAGGAGGAGGAGGAGGAGGAGGAGGAGGAGGAGGAGGAATAGGAGGAAGAGCAGGATATAACGACACAACCGCATTCATTTAGCGCCAAACCGACATGTCTATCTCATGGCAAGGGAGAAAGGTGATCGTTTTTTCCCACAATAGAGCCCAATGAAGCCCCATGTGGGGAGGTATGCTGATAAAATCAGTTTTACTTAAATCTGTGCATGCAGGCTGTCAAAACACCACACTGCAGGCTGTCAAAACAGTACATTGCAGGCTGTCCGAACAGCACACTGCTGGCTGTCCGAACAGCTCAGTGCAGGCTGTCAAAACAAAACAGTGCAGGCTGTCAACACAGCACACTACAGGCTGTCAACACAGCCCACACTGCAGGCTGTCAGAATAGCACACTGCAGGCTGTCAGAACAGCACACTGCAGGCAGGCAGAACAGGACACACTGCAGGCTTTGAGAACCGCACACTGCTGGCTGTCAGAATAGCACGCTGCAGGCTAAATAAATTCTTCATGTTGACTCGCAAATAGAAGACCTGGTATAAATAAAAAATGTTCGAAGAAGGTTAAGGATACTTTCAGGACATCTTTGCAGTTAAATTTAGATTTTTGTTTGGTTGACGGTGTTGATTTGCCTACACGTTTGACGATGGCTATTAGCATGTGGGGACCAAAATGCAAAGTTTGTTTTGATGAGCTACGCTTTTGTTCACAAGAAGATAATAGCAGAATTAATGTTAACCAGCTTCGTTCTCAATATGCTATTTTTGAGATTCTGGCCAGATCGAATCGGAGGAACATTTTTACGACACTGCCAGTTGGCAAGTGTATAATTAATGTATATTAGGAGAAAGAAAGAAATAATGTCTGAATACATGAAAGGTGTTTGAGCTGTGTTTATATTTGCACGATTCTATTAATTTGTCTTTTTGATGTATTCCATTTGTATATTTTTATTGTATTTATGTATGTATGTATGTATGTGTGTATGTATGTATGTATGTATGTATGTATGTATGTATGTATGTTGTGAATCTTCAAAAGCTTCATAGGGTATAAAAGGTAATGAAGGAAATTAGTTTAAAGTGACTGTGATGGCGCTTTGTGAGGAACGCAACCCCCTTTGTTACGTGGGTGTGTTAATGACATCATTACGACAATATCCCAGGAACCATTTTCATACACAATTTTAGCCCGTGGACATGATTGACCAGCAAGTTATTTCTTTTTTCACATAGCCTTCTTGCATACGCTAACATGGTATTATGCCACACGACCACCTTCATATATATTTGCTGATTGCATAGGGGCAACGTTGTGTCCGCGGAGCATTGCAAACCTTTTAACCGTCCCCAGTCTGAGCGGACCGAAACGCTCTCTCGAGGGCCACTGCTTAGTTCAGTTGGCTGAGTAGTCCGTAGAAATGATTGAGGCACGCGGAGGAAACCCGTGGCGCCATGTCACCGTAAAAAATGAGCGAATGTGGTCTCCCCACGTACCTGTCACCGTGACCGGAGTGTTCTGAGATGAACAGTCTCTGGACTCATCGCAGATGTTCCTTACTGCCCCCACCCCCAACGTTATGGTCTGTCCTCTGGTGATTTGTGTTTGCCAGTGTCAAAGCTTTGAATCAATATTGGCGGTGCCATTACTTATGAGCATATATCACAAACGTGATAAAGGCCAGACCAGTTCCCTAACCACTTTGTTTTCAGTCTCACGCTAGATCCGAAAGGCCCAGTGTCTCTGTGAAGCTGTTTAAAAATGCAAAACTTTGTAAGATTTATCAAAGGGTATTGAAAAATATACATTGCATCCAAAACAGGTTAAGAAAATAGCTTAAAAGGAGGACTATCCAGTTCCATTAACATAAGCAGTCAAGCGGAATTTTAATTTGGCACCAAAACAAAGAAGCTCTCTTGAAAATAATATTATTTAATGGACAAAAACGTGGGTTTTCTCTGCTCCTTGAGAACGTATTTCCCCTTCCCTCACCTAATTTTTATTATATGAGGGGGAATATTAGCCATATATGAGGGACATGGAGTGGGAGTGATTCTCGTTCACAAAGACAACATGAAATAAAACTATGGGTGGTGGCTCCTTTTTTGCACAGGATTTTAGGAAGTTGGTTTGTACTTTATGATGTTTAACAATCATAACAACAGCGTTGAACTATCATTTCTAATCTTCAATGCACTTGTTGCATAATGGCTCCCCCTTTCATGCGCCAGCAGTTTGACCAACACAAGCAGAAGGATCTTTTACTGCCAACGAGCCCTACGGTGTGATGAGTAAGACGGCTCGTGCGACGAGGTCAATGGGGTGATGGGTAAGATAGGTCGTCCAACGAATAAAGGTGTGATGAGTAAGACAGGTCGTCCAACGAATAGAGGTGTGATGAGTAAGACAGGTCGTCCGACGAGCCCAAAGGTGTGAAGAGTAAAACAGGTCGTCCAACGAATAAAGGTGTGATGAGTAAGACAGGCCGTCCGACGAGCCCAAAGGTGTGATGAGTTAGACAGGTCTTCCAACGAATAAAGGTGTGATGAGTAAGACAGGTCGTCCGACGAGCCCAAAGGTGTGATGAGTAAGACAGGTCTTCTAACGAGCCCAAAGGTGTGATGAGTAAGGCAGGTCGTCCAACGAGCCCCAAAGTGTGATGAATAAGCCAGATCGCACAACAAGCCAAAAGGTCTAATGGGTAAGACATGTCGTCCAACACGGCCAATGGTCTGATGATTAAGACAGGTCTTTCAATTACACGCTCGTCCACAGCCATCCAGGTTCGATTTCCGGTTGATCTGGATCCCTTCTTAAAGTGATGATATTTGCAAGAGGAATTTGGATAGGCTACGCCTGTTTTCCAATTGCCTTAATAAAATATGTTTAAACCAAAGTGATGATATTCAACACCCACTCAAAAATATTGTCCAACATCTGGATGGAAAGATTATTCTTGGCGAAACGAAAATTTTACACAATATTGCCGGTATGACAGAAAATTTTCTATCTTGCTTGTTTGATATGAAGTGTCAAGCCACTAAAGGATAACTAGAAATGGACAAACAAGGGTTGTAACTTGGATACCGCGTTTAGACACTACAGTGGTATAACAGGTCTATTTTGACTTGATAACGATATAATTTTGCACAAATTACAATATTTTACATTATTTTGTTGAAAGGGAATTGATGTCAATTTGTCATCTTTGCCGAAGAATACAGTTAATGAGACAACATCAGTAGCGCATACGAGGGAAAATATTGCAATCTAGGTGAAAACAGATCTATTAAAAAATAACAATTATGTTTTGTGTTGCTTAATATTCATGCAGGTGAATAGGTCACCATACCGTAGTATATAGACAGTTACATGTTTCACATGTTCCAGAGTATTTTAGGTCTGTAAAATGTATTTTTAAAAGGTGAGAGTTTTTAATGACAATTTTATTCTCGTCTAAAAGAATCATTTTAAGCAAACATCGAGAAAAATGTTTTGCACTGCACGCAGCCAAAATAGAACTGCACGCCTGCGCAGTTAAGTCCTCGGTGGAAACGTCTCACGTCCTCATCGCTCAGATAAATCCCTGACTTCAGAGAGGCTGGTTATATAGCTTAGGGTGATTTTATATGGAGCATTAAGCTTAGTTAATACGGTCTATCACTAGGTATTGTAATAGGCATATATATATATATATATATATATATATATATATATATATATATATATATATATATATATATATATATATATATATCGTTGGATGTGTAGTCTGCTTGCATTATTTCTTCCATTTTATCAGTGCAGCTTCAGATATTTACATTATTTGACCTTATTGGTAGGTATTTACCCTCAACATTATCAGCACATATCCTGAATACCATTAAACCTGTATAAGAACGACAACAATAATAGATAACATGAAAACAGAAACAGCAAACTATAACCACAAATTACACTGATATGGAAGTTCTTCAAACATCTGACAAGGCTTTCAGAAATAAGCGCGCAAACTGAAGCTACCAAGTGGTCCTCCTTGTGAGCCCCCGGTCTCCTGGTGTGTGACTTGTGCCAAAGAAATGCGCACTTATATGGACATATATATATATATATATATTACATACATACATACATACATACAAAAATAATTCTTTGCTTGGTGTAACACGCCACCGGTTTTAAGATTTTAACCCCTTTCAAGCTCCACACCTATTGACAATTTCGTACAATTGAAATCGGTTGTGTCCAGCGGTCAACGCAAGTCCCTGTATCATGACTATCAGGCCTAATTACATACTCTATATCATGAGGTCAATAATATCGTGATACTTCGTTGAAATATACATGGTAGGTGATGACGTCAATACAGTATTACTTATGATTTGTATAACGGCACTTATATGTTAATAATTAATTTGGTCTGTCGTCATAAAGATGGGCCTACATTACAAATAACCCGTGTTGAACTAAAAATGTATGTTTCTGTTCAACTTTGGTTTATACTTTCGGTGATAGTAAAATTCCTTTTGTGCCCGCCCCATATCAGAACCATTTTGTAGCTGGAAGAATGGGCATACAAAAATTGTGGAATATGTTTAGAGCATTTTCAAATTGTTCAATAACACTGATTTGTCGTGTCTCCAGAACGTGAATTTGCTGTCTATATGCTGTCATTCTGTTTAGTGGAGTTCATTACTCATTGACCCAGTATACATTTCATTGCAACCCCTGCAAACAATTGCGTAAATTACATTTTGACTTAAACAATTCATATACTATAAAGTTTGCTTCTTTAGATATTCTGTTGAGTCCATCATCCACTTGTAGTATTTTTATGGAGTCCCGTATTTTCGATAATACTACTGTATTGTTGGCATTGTATGTGGACACCACAATCAGATTGTCATTTGTCGTGGGAGTTTTATTTTGTGGTGTCCTAAGTTTTTCCCTGTGGTTGACATAACGCTTGGCGTATTTCTCTTGAAATTAATGAATCCGGATAACCCCTAACTTTCAAGAATCCACATAGTTTATTTAAGCGTATTTTTTTCGTTTCTGGGTCTTCTACTATTGTGCAATTTCTTCTTGCTTGATTATACGAGATATTTGTTTTAATACGTCTTGGGTGGCAACAGTTAAAAGGAAGACGTTGATGAGTGTCCGTGTTTTCATCAGAAAGCCTTTTTTATTTATGTGTATAAGAGAGGCTTTCTGGTAGGATTGATCAGACTGATTCAAGGTCAGTAGATTCATCCCTGATTCAGGAATTTGTGTGTTGGTCAACCACGCGTCTGCTATCCTTCATATTGTTTTCAGCCGCTTTCAACTAGTTGATTTAAACCATTAACCGAAATTAAAAAACAAAAAACCAAAAAAACAAACAAACAAAAAAAAAACAAAAAAAAAAAACAAAAAAACAAAAAAAAAAAAACAAAAAACAAACAAACAAACAAACAAACAAACAAACAAACAAACAAACAAACAAAAAAAAAAAAAAACCATTAAGCACGGGGTACGTGGCATCTGTGGCCCCTGGTCTTGCTAATGGGCGAGGTAGTACTACCATTTGTCATGTGGCTTCCCTGCTCTCTTGTATCGCTTGATTGACGCTGTTCTGCTGTTGATACTTATGAACGCTTTGTGTAGATCTTTACAGTAAAGTTAATCTATCAAGTAGCAATACATGTTTACGGCTTTTGGAACAGGTCTATATATGCATGTGCTTAAACCATGGATACAAACTGTCAGTAATTGCGCGATGACATGTAGGGTCACAACCTTTGGGTCATATTGTATATTGATGAACGAGAAAACCTTGTTACTGTGAGCATTTGCTTTTCCAATGGAACTGCTTACATTAGAACACATGCCATGTCATTCCGTTTCAGGTCAGCCACGTAATTTTACATGAAGACAAAACACGAATCAAAACTATCATTCACACCATTCTTACAATCCGAAGCATGAGACCATAATTTAGCAGATTGTATTAATCATAAAACTTCCCTTTTGTTTAGTGTGACCTTCTTCTGTTGAAATATTTGTCAATTAATGAAGTTGATTTTATTTATCTTTGTAATGCGTCAGACGTAACTTTGTCTGCTTTACCACAATTGACACACTAACTCGTAACACATACGTATTTTTCACTGACTCTGTTAACAACACATTTGGTTTTTTTTTTATAAGCCTTCAAACTAAATGGAGGGAAGCTATTCTGCTGATGCAAATGAACTAATTATAATTGACCTATATTTTTTGTAATATTTTGTCGGCTTCCTGCATGGGAGTACTGGTCCTGTGCTTAACCCCTAAAGTGGTAATCACTGCTATGGTCGTTTTTGCAGTACCATTAAACATATAATGGTGAAAATACTCAAATTTCTTATGATGATATCTTTCATTCAAATACCAGCAAGCTTAGTCTAAAGCAAAAAGTAGTCTTAGTCAACAACTTTCATCGGGACACAATGCGCGCAAAGTGTCACGAAGAAAGCTGTTGACTCAATCTTAAATCAGCGCTTTAAGGGTTGATGATTCACCAACATTGTTATGAGATAAATGGTCAAATGTAAATTGATATGTACAGCTCCAATTGTATATGGGTTTTAGAATAATGGACGGGATACAAAACAAAAACAAAACACCCTCAAACAAACGAAAGTTTTAAACAAATAAAAAACAAAACTTCACTGTCCATGATCGCGTCCAAATTTGACATGAGACTTCCTAGGACTACTGGTGGAGGCGGACTCGTCGTATAGTAAAAGAGCAACTTTTACATTGAAACTTTTTTGCACGTTGAGAGATTAGAACTTTGTCTTAGCAAAGGTGATAAAAAGTGATTTTAGCCAATTCGATCTTTGAACGCTCAAAGGAGGGAGGCAAGCGGCACGATGCCAGACACAGAGGGTACCAAAGGCCGAGGGCACGTGAGGCTTAGGCAGGATCTGGTCATGATAACGCCTGGAACGGGTTGATGAGATTCAGCTCAGCTGTCAGCTGAGGTTAACTTATTCAAACACCCATTAAGTACATTTTATATTTCTTTAATGTTTTGTAGGATTGTTTGCAGGTGTTTCGACAGTGTTCTTACCATAAGTCTCAGATGTAACGTTACATTATATTTACTGAATATACTGGGCCTGCGAGATGTTAAAAAAGCGTAGAGCCATATTTCACTGGCTGAGGAAACTTGATAAAAGTATATTTTCTTACAAGAAACTCATATCAAATGGGATGCTAACATTTTTACTATGGTCTACGAGACAGCAAGGTTGTAGCTGTTCTGCTTTCCAATAAGAGGACATATAGTATTAAATCAAGCACTGGTGATCCCAATGGCAGCTTTCGTATTTTATAAATTGAAGTAGAGATGAATGTTTATCACTGATTAATGTCTATGACCCATCCAAAGATCATGCAACTAACAAGCAAAATTTTTAGCAAATTTAAGAACCCATTGTCTCGAAACAATGGACGGTAGTTTCATCTTGGGCGGGGGTGGGGTGAGGTGGGGTGGGGGGGGCTTTAATATTGTCTCGGATCTTGGACTAGATAAGAAAGATGGACCAACAGTACATATTCATGCCGTACCAAGTTGTTAAATTTTCTTGAGGAATTTGATCTAGTTAACATCTGTAGTGTTTACAACCCTGAAATATTTAGACACACCTGTTACTCTAGATCTCCATTGGTTCAGTGCAGGTAAGATTTTTGCTTAATCTTGGGTTTTTTAAGCTCACATGTTAAAACAAGTAACATAGGTTTTTCCATAAAAAAATGATCATAGTTTTATTGTTAAATCTACAAGGTTTTAAAGCAACAAGGCCAGGTTTTTTGGAAGTTTAACTGTAGTTTTTTAAGGACAAATGTATATGTAACAGATATTAAGCAATTAATTATAAGTGCAAAAGAAAAATACCAAAATATAAATAAGAAAAGTTTAAAATGGGATGTGATAAAACGCAAGCTTAGAAGTTTGACGACAAATTATGCAAAAAGAAATGCCAAAGAAAAAGACAGAAAAAAACATTTTAAATAAAAATTATGAACTCTTCATACAGAATAAGATAAATCCCCGAGTGTAGAGGTGCAGATTGAAATTGATTTAGTGCAGCAACAACTAGATGAAATATATAATAAAAAAAACCCCGAAGGTGTCATAATTCTCTCTCATGCAAGATGGTGCGTACCAGCTGAGAAAAACACTATTTTTTTTACTTTCATTTGAGAAACAAAATTAAAAAATAAATGTATAACTATATATGTAGATGATAATGAAAAAGAGATAAATTACCCAAATGATATTTTGGAAGCAGAAAAAAAGAATTTTATAAGAAATTATATTCTTCAAACAAAATATTTTCTGAAACAGAAGACCTGCATTACAAAATATAGTCAATAATCCCTGTATTCCAAAGCTATCGTATGAAGAGAAACAAAGATGCAATGAGCAGATAATTAAGAGTTTGTGCATCAATGCTTTAAGAATTTTTAAATGAAAAAAGGTTTCTGGGTAGATATAGAACAATTAGACATTGAAAATTTTAAGTATTCTTTTAAAAAAGGTCTCTCATCTATTGATTAAGAACGGGAGGTGATTTCATTAATTGCAAAAGAGAGAGAGAGAGAGAGAGAGAGAGAGAGAGAGAGAGAGAGAGAGAGAGAGAGAGAGAGAGAGAGAGAGAGAGAGAGAGAGAGAGAGAGAGAGACTTTACTTTAAGAACTGGAGGCCTATATCACTGTCAAATATCGATTATAAGTTGTTTACAAAAGTTTTAGCCTTAATATTACATAATAATTTGCCCAAATTAATAAATACCGACCAGATTGAATCTGATGAAGGAAGATATATAGAAGCAAATGTAAGGCTTATTTCAGACATTGTAAATACCAGTTTTAATATTACTCATAGACTTCGAAAAAGCATTTGACTTTTTGGACTGGGGTTCGGGATAAAGCATTGCTGGTATTCAATTTTGGAGTAGAATTCAGAAAAGGAATCAAAATTATATACTCTGATACAAGTGTTTGTCTTATTAACAATGAATATACCTCATCATTTTTCTCTTTACACAGAGGCGTTCGTCAGGGATGTCCGCTGTCTCTCTCCCCCCTCTTTTTTTGTTTTTGTTTTTCTTAGTGGGTGAATTGCTATAGACATTCCAGGGAATACAAATATGAAAGGTATTAAAACAGGAGAGATTCAGAAAAAAACCCCAGTCAGCTGGCAGAGGATACCACATGTTTCGTGTCAGATGAAAGTCTGGAAAATTAATCATAAATTTTTTAGACAGTATTGAAAATTAGTTGTTTGAAAATAAATCTAGGAAAAACTAAATGTATTTAGATTGGCTCCAATGTGGACAGACAGCCAGGTAACATCCCTGCCAAATGGTGCTCTATACACTTTTCTACTTTAGGTATAACATTTATTTCAGATGAGCATAATATGAGTGTTAAAATTTGAAAGGAAAACTTAGGGCAACGCAAGATATATCAAATATTTGGAAAATACGTAATTTGTCTTTTATAGGCAAACTGTTGGAAGTGAAGTCATAAGGTATTTCAAAATTGGTATGTAGTGCATCTACAGTCCCCTTAACTTCAGACATGGCTAAAAGGGTGCGAGAAGAATTTAACACATTCATTTTGCGTGTAATGTTCTGAAAGCGCAAAATGGTTTCATGCGTTAAACACCTGCAAATGGAGGGTTAAAAGTTCCTAATTTTAAGTTGAAGCTTATTTGTATATTTCTTTCTTGGGTAGAACACATCTTTAGTGAAGAAAATTCAAATTACAAACGTGTAATGTCACTGGTTTTTTAGGCATTACATTGCAAGATTTACGTAGGAGTCTTTGTTGTTTTGACTCTGTCTGGGAAAATGTAACTGTGCATCTATTTTATAGAGAGTTTGGGGTGGCTTCGAGCGAATTCCAGTCATTGTTTCAACCTCATACCAGTGTTTCCATTCACAGGGAAAGTGATATGGTGTAATGAAACTATGCTAATCAAGATGAGCAAATTGTTTATATAAAGTGGTACGGCCATGGTATAATTTTTATAAATGAAAATACATAGGGGGATTTCTTACCCATGATCACATCACAACAAATTCAGTTTTGAACCATATTTTCTCAGGAATTTTCAAATACGTTCAGTCATTCCTTATGAGTGGAGACACACTATGAGGGGAAGTCAGAATATAAAAATTAGAGACACTTCTTTGAAATTCTTTATGAAAGGTAAATATATCATTATGTAAGTTGTAAAGATTTGTATTGGATATTTGCACAATTTACTTGTTAAAATAAACCAACATTTGTTTACAAATGGAGCGGTAGATTCCCATATATTTGGAATACAAGGCAACATCACCAATTTATCTTTTCTTTAGCTTTTATAACCACAATGAAAAAAAATTACAAACTTTTCAATTTAAAATTGTGCATCGAGTTATTGTCACTTAATCATGGCATTCCAAAAATGCTATTGCAAACAACACAAATTGTGAAGTTTTTGACTCTCCTAATCAGACAATAATCCATAAACTTTTGGAATGTCCCACTGCAAAAGTTATTTTTGGGAAAGTAAAAAATAATGCCTGGGATCTGATTTACATGAAAAAATAACAATTGATCGAGAAGATGTCATTTTTAGATTTTAAAAGGAATCGAAAAAAGTTTCATTAAAGTTTTGCATTTTATATGGGAAGTATTATATACATTCACAGCCACTTCAGTCCTCAAATATTAATTTCACCAGTCTCCTTTTTCTATTTTAAATGAAAAAAATATTAGTATTGAAACATATATGCAGTAAATGGAATATTGACAACTTTGAGTAATTGGAGGTCACTATTTGATGCTGTAATTCAAGAACAATCGCAGCCATAGTACACAAAATGATTTTAAAAAAACTTTAACATTATGGCCCTTTGATAAATATTGTTTGAAAGGTTTTATAATTTGTTAGATTTTCAGTAATGGATTAAAATTGTATTGTCCAATTTGTTGAATTTTTCTGTACATATGGGGACTTACTAAAATTGAGAAAAAACTCGGACAGCATCCTTTGCAGTTCATATAAATCGTGTAAAAAGCATAACTTCTGACTAAATTTGTATTCTGTTAGTTGTTTTTTACTCACTTAGATAAAATATTTTCAAAGATCTTCTGTTCCGATGCCTTTGACAAATTGGCTCTCCGTCTAATGTAGGGAAGGTGTTGGCTACCGCTTTGAGGCAGCAGCAATTGTCTCTAAGGGTAAAATTTTTGCCAAAAGACATCGTCACATAAAGGTTTAAAACATTAAAATCATATATTGCAAACAAAAGCCTCTGAAATTGAAGAAGACTGTATGAAAGCCGCGAGGCTTTTGATCAGAAATACATTGTCAGCTGATTTGTCAAAATGAAAGTCCTATATAACCTACGCATTGGGAACTGCCTTGTCATTGAAATAATTTCACGCAGATCGTGTGGAGTCGTAGGAGAAAATGATCTTCACTGGCCTTTGTGTGGTCGATGCTATCAGTGCCAGGTGAACTCAAATTATAGAGAGTTTTTACGTCTCAGCTGGATTAATACCACCTATAGACTACAGCAGGATTATGGCGGGCAGACCTATGTCATAGAGATCTTATGACCGAGCCGGCTCTGCTCGATGGGCGCTCTTCGTACCCAACTTTAGTGATTGCCTACGGTTTGGAAGCATCTTTATTCCGTACTGGACATTTTATTATTTATTTTTATTTTATTTTGTGTCATCCGAAATGGCAGAAGTCCAGTAGTGACGGGCTAAATGTGTGACACAGGTGGTCAAACACCTTGATTTTCATATTCTCTTAAAGGTAGCTGGAGGTAGCCTTTGTTCTTATCAGGAATTTATCTGCAACAAGAACCATTTTCTCTAGGTAGCGGAATTTAACCGATATTTAGGAATTCTATTCAGGACTACAGGCCTTGATATTAAGATTGACACAGGTATGTCTGGCAGTGTTACATCGCTTTAGTCACTCTGGGTTTTTTGAAATTGGAAAATATTATAGGAATGCCCTTAGGTAAAGAGGAGCAGATTATTATCATCTTTCTGAACGTATCTCATGCCAAACCATTTTTCATTTGATGCATTTGAGCCGTCACACACATTCCTTGTACTCGCAGTTTTCTGCTCGGGAGGGACTCGTATATGAGGTTTACCGACATCCTGGGCATGAATTTATGTTTCGAGAGTTTAAATGGAGAAGTCAACTTTCAAATATATATACACATACGTGGGTGTACGTGTTTCTGAGACAATCGTGTTGAATCCTCTGTCCTTTGAAGTAGCATAGGCCACCTTGCTTATTCCAAACTGATTTTCCAACGCGCTATCTTCATTTATTTATCCACAGAACAGGGATCATATTCGGTACATAAAAAAAAAAATAAAGATCCAAAGTGACAACCTGAACCATACCGCATTCTTCCATAGTAAACAGTATTGAGAAAAGTACCTGTCTCTCCAGACATGCGATCTATATTTTACAAAGGCCCAAAGCCGGCCGCCCGATGTGGGGGAAATAGCATCAGGTTTCCAATTCGCCGCTTGCGTCAGAAATTGGAGGAATGCAGAGTAAAAAATAAAGCTCTTAGACTAAACATAATAGGTTGGATGTTTGCATTAAAAGTGACTTTATACTTTAGGTATCACTTCTATGCACTTTTTGCCCACCATCTAAGCCATGTTCATTGGATTCGTTCATGAGGTGGATCGAGCGACCATGATCAAGTTTCTTTCTACGAACGACCTGTACATGCAAGAGGCAATACTATTTATAGGGCAATTCGCAAGAGAATTTGCTATATAAATTTCAAACAATATAAAAATATGTACCAAGGAGTCTTGATTACCTTACCTTAAATCTAAATATGTTGTAATGGTCCAGAGACAAAATTGAATATATGTATTTGTGGAGCAACAAAACTTACGGGACTCTTACTTTAAATATGCAACCATAGTTGTTTGAAAAATCAATAACGTATTTGCTTTCAATTCCCCATCAGTGTTACTGGGAAACAACTGCGAAACGAATTACATCATTTGGCTTGAGCACGCTAAACCAACACTTATACACGCAAATGTCATACATAGAAAAAGTGGAAGACATACATACATCCGATATATTTATAATGCTTTTAGCACATACAATTACACTGTTACAATAAACAACTTACATGAAGCACTAAGCTTTGTTAATACGGTCTATCATTAGGTATTGTAATAGGAATATGTATGTTTGTATATATATACATACATATATATATATATATATATACATACATATATATATATATATATATATATATATATATATATATATATATATATATATATATATATATATATATATATATATATATATATATATATATATATATATATATATATATATAAAATCCAGCATCCAGATGTAGTATCTTAGCAGCAACTTGCATTAGTTGGAGCAGGTCCGTATACTGCTGAAATTTAAACACTATATATCATGGTCCAAAAGGATTTATGTCAATTTATTTAATTTCACTGTGCTCTTATTTTTGCTCATTTCGCTGATGTTCTAAAAACTGTAAATTTTAAACCCAATGAGCTCTGAATCTTAAAACAAATGCTCAGGCCAAATTTTATGAACTTTGATCAAATTAATTAACCATCATTAGGTAAACGTTTGAGCACAGTGAGCTATCCTCTGTCTCCGGCAGTAAACACCTCTCTTAATTCTCACTTGGCAAGTGATATTATACTTTCTTATTTTATGAGAGGCAATTACGAGCTATCCTCTGGAATTAACGACTGAACATATGATGCAGTGCATCTATGCATTATAGAAACTAGCAGGTTTGAATTCCAAAAGTAATTCCATATTCTCGGCGCCGCCCTAATCTTGACCATCATTATGGTTGACTTTTATGTCAATACATTTTGTCTTTGCGAACATGTATAAAATCTATAAAAAGGTTGTGTAATTTGGTAAACTTCTTGCTAAGATTTACAGGGTTTGTTATTTTGTATTTCATATTCGTTTTTCTGTTGCAGTGTATTGTGCGTTTTGTATATATACGGTGTGTGTCCTTTATGTATTGGAGATCATCTTGATTAGCACTCGATGTAATATTAGGTTATTCAGTTAAAATAAATATGTTTAAATGAAATAAAAAAAACACCAGCCCGGCTTTGTATAATGTTGCTAAAATAACATTGACCTATGTACCTTTTTGGATCTTGTACTTTACGCGTTTGGAAAAAAGCTTTCGCCTCGTGCTTATGCTTCACGACCCATGTCCCAGCTCACTTTAGAAGTTCACAAATCGAACAAAACTTTTCAGATTCATAATTGCACGCACTGTCCTAGTTCATGGATATGTGTGAAACTGTCTGTGTGCAATTTGGAATCTGAACACTTTTATTCGATTGAAAGTAGCAATTGGCACAATGTTTTGGCGAGAATACACTAAAATGACTTGGGACATTGGGTCGTTAAGCAGACGCACGAGGCAAAAATCTTTTACCCAAACGCGTATTTTAGTAAAACGCTTTTCGCGCGATCCGAAAAATGTGAGTTGGCCTTTTGTTCCCGTTATGTATGGAGTTACTTCGTGAGGGCGAAGAGATTCTCTACCACCCGGATGCTTCCGCAACTCTTTATCACTTATTACTTTGGGAAAGGGCGGGTTGTGACAATCCAACACTCACACTTTGCTTAAGTCGAACATGAACAGCGCGGCTTGTTTCCTAAAAGAAATTCAGCTTATAAACAGCACCTTGTAAACCTATTGGACCCCCTTGCATCGGGTCATTATTCAATGTTAACATTATCGATACTCTCCAATGAACACACAGAAAGTAACGTAACGCTGTGGTGTTGTAAAGCATAAAGTTTGAATAAAACTCAAATTTTTTTATGCTGCAATTCCCGCCAATTTAGATCCGAGATGGATAGACAAAGCCTTTATTCCGGTATTTACAATTGCTATGTAAAATGTCACTCAGGCAAGGACAACGCTACCATCCGATAAAACCGGAGTCACGTGACCTAGTACGAGAGTTCATGTGACTATTAACAAAAGAACATCGTGGCGTCCAATGAAATACACCTATGTTTCTGTGCTGTAACAATACTGAATATTGTAATTTGCATGTCGTGGCATCAAGATATGTTTCTATAAGGCAAAAACATGTCATAATGTGATAGTGTATGCGGATGGTGGCATGCGTGGAATTACTGTGTTAATGTCTGTCGCGTGTAGAAAGCCAATGGTCCCAAGCATAAGGTTGATTTGTACTCTCCACTGACAACAGGATTTCCCTCATGTAATCTTTGAGAAATGAATACCACCAAGTGGTCATTTGTGATAGATCTGTGGGGAAATTGTTACAATGTAACAGAATTAGGAAAGTGCTGATCAGGACCTGCCACACGACGACAATATGCTTTTGCTCTGTTTTCGTCATAGTGCGACCTGGTAATTGTCTGCTTACTAGGCGTTTATGGGACGCTTTCACGTGTGGATTTCCAAGAAGGCTGGAAACTGAATCACACGTATGACTTTCATGACAAACAACCATCAAAACCATACCCACATACTTTGGGAGGCACAATACTCTTGATTTTCTAAAACTACACGGACAGTCCACTCACGAGTCACGATGCACCATATTACCAAATTAGCAGTGTGCGTCAGGCTCCCTCGAGGACACCAAAAGCAATTTCAAACCTCAACCATGTGCTCGTGACGGTATTCAACGCTAGATAACAAAACATCACATGATGTCAGATGACATGGCCTTGCAAACTTTGTTGCCAGGTTTTGTACTGCCGGTACTTCACGGTTATGTGTAATGTGGCAGTTAACACAGCGCCCTTTGGAAAGTCCATGTATTACACTCTACTCATCATTTCAGAGCAAACGTACTCTGTCTCTTACATGATCGCTGAGCTTTGCCAGTTAAAAATGCGGTATATGCTTGATGTTTGTTCCCCCTCTCCTGCCCCAAATCGGAATATATATGTATATATATATATATATATATATATATATATATATATATATATATATATATATATATATATATATGTATGTATGTATGTATGTATGTGTGTGTGTGTGTATACGTCAAAAGTTACCATCATTGAAAGATAACAGGTCAATCTACTTCCCCTTACTGTAAGTACTATACATGTATAAAAAGTGATAAAAGTAAGGAATCACTTCTTTGACTAAATAAGAATCTTTCAACATTCTATGCTTGAGGTCAGCGAAACAGAACTCAGGAAACTGGTTGACTTTATCTTAGTGTATATCTGTGGTTTGTACATTTAACCTGCATACTTGTAACGACTGACGTGAAGAAATTGATGGGAGTTTGAAATAGACTTTGCTGATATGACAGATTGTAGCTTATTACGTATCCCGGCAAGCCAGGGCACTGACCGGCTTCCTATTGGTGGCCCCCAGCGGCTCCAGGCCGTGATTTGTTGCCTAAAATACACAGGATTTTATTTGTCTCTGCAAAAGCAGACCAAGTAGGTTCATCAATTGATTCCTGTCTCTTTTGTCGGTGGCTTTGTGCCTGCTTTCCAACCATTGCTTATTTGCTAATCCATTAACCAAGTCTCAATCGTCGCCACAAATCGTAACGTACGGATAATATCTTTTACATACCATACGGACTCTCTGCAGTTGGAGTCATACCAGTGTGTAATTGATGTCGAATGTAACGAAGTCACAATGGCTCTTAGTCAAATACGTCTAATTTCAAATCAATTTTTATTCCCAAGGCAGCCAAACGTTCATGCGGATTTTTGCTGATTTTTGCAGCTCTGGTATTTATTTTGCACAGGCTAAGCGACATTGGCATTTGGTTATAAAATACAGATATAAATAAACCGTTCTCCTATATCCGCCTTGATTGATTTTATATATTTCCTTCCCGCAAAATGATTAGATTATCTTGCGTTTTTCATGTTATCAAATAATCAAGTATCAATTTGTGTTCCAAACAAATATTTTACATACATGTAATATATGATAGATATAGTGAAGCTGGATACAATGAAAACCACCTTGCTGACATAAAGCTAATGTGCGCTAGAGATAAGGGTCGAAAGATAGTGGCCTGAAACGTTATATTTCAAATTATTAAATTCTGACATGTACCAGCAAGGGCAGAATTTTACTGTAGGTGACCTAGACGCCCGCACGGCGGCGGAACCATACTTTGTTGTCCTTGCCAGCTGGACCATGTACCGTTACCAAATGCCTGTCTAAATGATTTGAATACCGTAAAGAGAAGAATCCCCTACGAACATTTAGTCAGTACGTATGATAGACAAAATCTGTGGGGAAAAAGTGTCGAGTTGACTTGCCACAGGCACAATGGCCTTAGTGCTATTGATTTACTTATACTCTGCAATAACATACATAATAGGTCTCTGACCTCGCTGAGAATAGCTGACTGTACCCATTTTGTCAGTAATCATTGCCCTGTTGGAGTTTCTTTTAAATCTAATTTTATGAACGAAGTAAAAAGGTTCAAATCAGCATTAAATTCGACACTACGAATTGGGCGACTCTCTATGTTTGAGGACCAACATATTAGAGGTGTATAGTGAGACACTAAAGAAGCCATATCTGAAGCTGCGCATTAGTCACCTGCAGGGTAACATCGAGGCCATGTCAGTCACCTCTAGGGTAACATCGAGGACATGTCAGTCACCTGCAGGGTAACATCGAGGCCATGTCAGTCACCTGCAGGGTAACAGCCATGTCAGGCACCTGCAGGGTAACATCGAGGCTATTTCAGTCACCTGCAGGGTAACATCGAGGCCATGTCAGTCACCTGCAGGGTAACATCGAGGCCATGTCAGTCACCTGCAGGGTAACATCGAAGCCATGTCAGTCACCTGCAGGGTAACATCGAGGCCATGTCAGTCACCTGCAGGGTACCATCGAAGCCATGTCAGTCATCTGCAGGGTAACATCGAGGCCATGTCAGTCACCTGCAGTGTAACATCGAGGCCATGTCAGTCACCTGCAGGGTAACATCGAGGCTATGTCAGTCACCTGCAGGGTGACATCGAAGCTATGTCAGTCACCTGAAGGGTAACATCGAAGCTATATCAGTCACCTGCAGGGTAACACGTCCTGGTGTCGGCAGCCGGAGGGAGACGGTCCGCTTTGTCTCGCTTGAGTGGCCAGTGACTAGCCATGCATTTATCGAAGGCCACTTTCCACTTGCAATGATAATGGGATTAGAACTGACCAGGACTCAATAGCTGCTACTGTTGAAACCGACACGGCGGCAGTGTCGACCAGTTTAAAAAAAAAATAATAGTAGGACCTACTTAATAACACCGTGTAGTTGGCATAATATTATTCAGTTAACTTTGTGGAGGGGAAAATGTATCGCACTTCTGGGCGGGACCGCGGGATGGGAAAACAGGGACATGCACCAGGGACTTGTGCAAGTCTATGCAGCATACTGCAAGTGCTGTGGTTTATCCATTGGTAAAGAGAAAACGAAAGGGATAATTTCCGACGGAAAGGGCTAGCGCTAGGCACATAGATATCCTGTATTTGAATGCGACGGTCAAGACCTAGAAGCAGACTCATACTGTTACTTGCGTATTTGATACTTCTGGTTCATTATTTTATATCTCACAAAATTTAGGAAAAAGGCCCAGAAAGTATGTTACAGTGAAAACTCGTTATAATGAGACCATCTGTTCGCTTAGAATTGTGTCAGATAACTGGGTGTGTCAGATACATGAATCAAACAATAAAGAAAATGCACTTGCTGAAACGTGAACTTACAGGGTATATTGATATTAACTTCCTGCCGAAAGCCCAGTGACATCTATTTTATAATTATATTAAACCTACTATATTTTATGAAAGGGAAGTCTGGTCAACCGATGACAATAGTAATCGGGCAAAGTCCCATTACTATGATAATTTTATTACCAAAGTTCAAACTGATTATTGCAAAGTCTGTCTGGGTGTCGGTCGCACAATTTCTATCGGCAGAAATAGGAAGATATTGAATATGGCTTTGAATATGGTATTGGAATTAAAAGAACTAAATTTTTGTACAGAATTGTTCCCCTTGAAATGACAACATATTAAAATTATCGTATTAAACAGCGGTAGCCTTAGAC
>OZ026612.1:143400892-143447392 GCA_964020975.1 Hermodice carunculata
ATACGTGTTTATAAAACTGCAAACAAGAATATTATTTGTTTTAGAGCATACTTATATTCCTCTCAGATGCACTCTGTCCTATAGGCAGTACACCACAGTTTGTGTTGGCTGGTTGCCCATCCCAACGAAGACAGTCCGTAACAGTGAAAGTACTGTATTTTCATCATGCTATACTTCTTTTTTGAATAAAGTTAATTGAGTCAGGTTCCCTGCAGTACACAGTTACTGTATTGCTGGGCATGTAGGTGCAGTGCCTGATAGGACAGGTGACAACTATATGCTGACGAAGTACAACAATATGACTCTGGACAGAGCACAATTCATACACCTGTATAAAGCTAGCATCCGAGTGTTGTTTTGTATTTCAATTGTAAAAACAATTGAGCTGGGAATTATATAAAATAAATTCACGCGTATTTTGTGACATTTTTTATGTGTATATGCCGTTTTTCCAAATTTTAAAATTTGAATTTACTGATTTGAGACCCTAAAGGCTAATATGTAGAATAGAAGGATTTATAACTGTAGTATGCTACCTATATAGGTAGCATTAGGTTCTCCAATATTCTCACTTTCAAATGTATACATGTAAAAATACGTTTAACTCTAACTTTATCATCTAAGTGTAGAGCACTTGAATGCTTTTTGACATTTAAATCATTAAAACCATGCTGTACATACCACCACCTTGTAAACAAAATGGAGAAACATTTTCTCTGCCCAACGTTCAATTTGTATACTTAGTATTTTAAAGTTCATAGCCAATGTTGGTCAAAGTCGTTCTGAGGAGCTGCCAGTCGAACACATGTGGATGTATCCTCTACGTTCTATTACAGGTCTTCAAATATCTTCTCGTGTTATATCACTTTATGTATTGGTATGAACTACCAATACGTATATGTAGAATTTTCAATCATTTTTACGTATAACTGCCTAAACGCTAGAAATTTTGTTGCATACATCCTCGTTTTGCTGTGTGACTTCAAGAAACAGTTTCTTAACTGCAAAACAGTTGGTCCCTAACACTTTAAGGCCAAAATGCTTTAAGAAACTTGAGCTTTGAAGTCTCTAAAAGCCTAGGTTTTGGAACGTTTTCCTTGTATTTTCTGCCAATCTCTTATGTAAGTAAGTTGCAGTACTGGTTTCTAACAGCAAGCCAAGTGTTATTTTTCATTGTATCGCCCACTGACTACCCATTACTTGTATCTTTACATTTTGTCCTACTGCTGGAGGAACTGTGTACATTTCACTTTTGGAAATGCTAGGTTCTGATGTTTCAGAGTATTTTTGGTTATGTTTAAGATATCCCTTTTTACAGCCACCGGGTGTACTGTAAGTGTCTGTCCATTGTAATTTTTATGTAGCCATCCTCGATAACATGTACTTTTATCCCATTTGGTCTTTGCTCTATGTACTTTTATCCCATTTGTTCTGTGGTCTATGTAATTTTGTCCCATTTGCTCTATGCTATATGTAATTTTATCCCATTTGTTCTATGCTCTATGTACTCTTATCCCATCTGTTGTATGCTATATGCAGTCCTATCCCTTTTGGTTTATTCCATATTTACTCTTATCTCATTTGTCCTATGCTATGCCTCATGTACTCTTATCCATTTATCCTATGCCCCATGTACTTTTGTCCCATTTGTTCTACAATATATGTGCTCTTTTCTCATTTGTTCGTATTTGGATATATAATCTTGTACACATGGTGTATGCGCACACTTATAACTGTTTTTCATGTGCGTAGACTGAAAGGGAAACTGTTTATTGTGTCTTCTCATGCTTTCTAGACCGGAAACACCTGATTGGCTCCATTAAATACACAATGGTAGTTCTACTCATGCTCTTGCTATAATCTGGGAACACCCATGTTAAATACTGGGCTGACCAGTGGCTTCTGTGACATCAACCTTTGGCATCTACCTCAATGTTCGTAGTTTGACTGCGGATGGTTTAAATGCATTAGGAGTGACATTGTTCCTGATTTTGACATTATTACCCTTTCTGAATAATTCCTTACTACCACTGATTCTGACGTCAATTTCAGCTCACCTGGATATTGTCACGGTCCCCCCTTCAGAATATTCTAGATCTCAACAAAGAATAACAAAGATTAGATAACTTTAACAATGACAATATATTAACAATCAAGAGTCAAGACAAACTAGGTAAATGAAATTATACACTACGCTATGTTGACACTCCAATTAATAAACAGACTGCAGGTAAATCCTAATCACTCATGAAAGATTCTCCACAGCTAATGTGCCACAGTTCCAAGTCCTAAGGCAGGTGCCAAATAGTCTGGTCCAAATCCTACAGAGGTACAGTTCGGTTCCAATATGGTAAACAAAGGCACAGTGCTGATCCAAATCCCACAGAGGTACAGTTTGGGTCCAATGGGGTAAACAAAGGCATAGTGCTGATCCAAATCCCACAGACGATATGGGTTGGTTTCAATATGGTACACAAAGGCACAGTGCTAATCCCAATCCCACAGAGGTACGGGTTGGTTCAATTGTGGTACACATAAACACCAATTATACCAGTCCGCTCAAAGGCACTGTCACAGATATATGAGTATCTTCCTGCTGCAATAGCTCGCAGTCCTAGTGGCTGCATGACAACACACAGCTTCTGTCAGATCTCAGAATTCTCCTCTCATTCCTGAAGGGAGCTACCTTATATCTGGAGTTTTTCAATAAGTCACACATATCCATTCTCTGAGACCTTCCTAGACCACATCAGGGCGTTCCCTTTGTTTACCATGAAATGATTCATACCCATATGAATGTAAGTCAACATTTTAGATTATATTATTGTTTACGAGCGACATGTGAGTCATTCCAACAAAGTAAACAAATTCATTGACTCTGTAAAACAGTCATTGAACTCAATGACCTTTCCAAATCAAAGTGAAGAATTATGTTCACATCCGTAACTGATATCATAAAATCATAAGGGAGGACCATCCCAATTCCATCAGGGGTCTAGTAGCCATATTTGGATCTCAAGCCATCGTCTTGATTTAGAAGTTCCAAGTGTAGAATTTCTATGGACAGAAATAAGACTTCAGACTTGTAAATTTCTTCTTGAAGTAGTGTACAGGTGTCCAAACTCACCGGTTTCCTTCTGGGACAAATTACAAGATAACATTGATCTCGGTATAAATGGTAACATACAAAATATATTTAACTGCTGACTTAAACAATGATTTAAACACCACTGTTTCTGCTGCAAAATTAAAACATTTCTGCCTTGCACACCTTTTGACGATAAATATCAATGTGCCACCTAGAATCACCATGACTGCCTCTACCTGCTTGGACCAAATGATACCAAATATACCTAATTATGTCAAACATTCTAGAGTCCTAGTGCCCATTCCCAAAACCACACAATTGTGACCACTCGTTACTCCATGACTTATAACATTTATGTAAAGATTTCTCTCTGGGCAAACCATAGGTATTCCATTGGGTACAAATTGTGCACATTTGTTAGCTAATCTATATTTATCTTTAGCACGAATATCATTTCTTGGAAAATCTATCATTGAAAGGGGCAACCGTGGTAAATGTTTTCGACTGACCTTTCGATATGTTGATGACTTACTAGGCATCTATAATAAATATTTCAAACAATGCATGTCATCTATATACCCAAGTGAGTTAGAATTAACCGAAACTACAGAAAATGACTCGGAATGTTCATACTTGGATATAATAATGTTAAATGATGATGATGAATTTAAGTTTAAACTGTATGACAAACGAGATCAGTTCCAGTTTAATATTGTTGACTATCCCCACATGGATAGCAATATTCCTATTGGGCCTGCTTATGACGTCTATGTGTCACGGTTGATTGCATTTGCTACAGTATGCACTGATTTTGACAAATTCGAATTCCGCCATACATTTTTTTTTATATATTGGTAAAAAAAGGGATATTAAAAATGAAGTTGAACGTTTTTTTTTTAATTCTTAGATAACAATGAATCCTTATTACGCATATATAAGGCAGATTTTAAAAGTTATATAAATTTGGTTGTCAGCTAGTCTTTCATACATAATCTGCTATTTAATAGTATAAGTATGGAGCAAGATATTTCTCAAAGTTGAGAGCTGCATGCATCAAATCAATTTGAGGAACTTCTAACCTATAATTAATACCTGTCTCAAGCCAGGATATATAATGTTTTCCTCCATACTATATTTAGGTCTAGTGTACTTCTATATTGATCTTACTGAATTTCGACTTGGTTTTTGTTTGATGACTGGTGATTTTGATCATGGTTGAATGTTGATTACAAAAAATTTTGTATGATGTCTTTGACATCATTGTAAACTGTTGTCCACATCTATCTTTCATGACAATTATTATTATGTTGTGGATGTTGCCTGTATGGAGTCAAATGCTAAGACGCGAATTCCATAAGATTCAATTTTTCTAAGTAATATTTCGTGACTAATGGTATTAAAAAGCTTCAGATTGATCTAAGAAAATACTATTTGAAAAAATTGCCTTTGTCAAGTGGAGTAATTAGCTTGTCTAAGATTGCTGCTTGGGCCATTTTAGTTGAGTGTTGCTCTCGAAACCCAAATTGTAACTCATACAGGATATTGTGAAAGATAATGAGTCTGGTGTACATTAGTGTTTCCACGATCTTTGCAAACACAGACAATAGTGATATTGGCCTGTAGTTGCTAAATGCAGAAGGATCATCCTATTTGTATATAGAGATTATTTTAGAGGCCTTTAATTCAATAGCTATTATTACTGTTCTAAAAGAAGAAGTAAAGATGTGTGTAACAGTTACTTTGAATTCCTCCTAGATATATTTAATGACGTCAGCCCCTATCTCATCATAGCCCGGGTTGGAGTTTTTGAGTGTCCTAATGGTTGTTAAGATTTCATTGGCTGTTACTGGTTGCAAACAGAATGAGTTGGAATAATTTTCTTTCAAATATTTATTAAACGTGTCATGTTGTTGTGGATCGTATTGGCTAAAGATGGTCCTACATTTACGAAAAACTGATTAAATCTGTCTGTTATTTGCTACTACTTTAGGTACGTTCAGAGTTTACCACCCCCAATTTATCTATCATTAGTAATTTTGTTGTCTTTGTTGATCCGCTTATTGATCACTTTCTGTGACTGTTTCAAACTATTTTTTTCCCGAAAAAAACCCTAGAAAAAATATTCTCTTTGTTATATACATAAGACAGACAGACAGACAGACAGACAGGCAGGCAGGTGGGCAGGCAGGCAGACAGACTTACGTACAGACAGACAAAGACAGACAGATAGACAAATGGAAAGACAGACAGACAGACAGATAGACAGACAGACAGATAGATTAGATAGATAGATAGATAGATAGACGGACGGACGGACGGACAGACAGACAGACAGACAGACAGACAGACAGACAGACAGACAGACAGACAGACAGACAGACAGACAGATAGATAGATAGATAGATAGATAGATAGATAGATAGATAGATAGATAGATAGATAGATAGATAGATAGGGGGAGGGAGACCAGGTAAGCTGGCGCACGTATTCTCGGGGCTCTGTAGTAAAGTGAGCATGGCATACTCAAAGGCGGTGTAATTAGTCCCAAACTAAGTTTTCATTATTTGACATCAGTTGTATTACTCGGGTACAAGTTGTCAATTTAGTTTTCTGGGTTTTTTTCCAGTGTGTATTGTACATACCATGGTGAAGACAAGTTCACAGTTGTGTTACAGTGCCATGGGCAAGCCATTTCCTATGATAACACTCAAAACCGATTTAAGAGGACAGATGAAAAACAATCTGATGTCCTTGAAAAGGTCCAGCTTAAATATTAGAAATTCGTAATGGGAGTCCGTGTTCAAACGCCGACACTAAGTATATGTACAGACACTGGCCATTTCCCTCTACATTTGCGTCAGAAAGTATTAATAGTCAAGCGCTTCTTACATATACTTAGGTGGGCCTCCACAACCTCATTAGACTTGCATAACCATAGAAGCATCTAAAACACTGAGAAGGGTTGATATGTATGCACTTCAGGGAAATCTACTCTGATGAATGAAAAAAGGTGTTTCTTCGAAATATCAAAGATAAATTATAAGGCCAGCATGCAGATAGATATGCTGAACGATAAACTTGTAGCGGAGAATACGAGTTCAAAGTTACGATTATATAGGTTGTCTCAGAATTAATATTGTATGGAGCCTGAATTTCTTGGTTCTTCCAAGTGCTACATACATACAGACCATGGCAAGGTCTTGACTGGGTTCACATCATTTTAGAATTGAAACAGGTCGCCGTACAAGGGCGGTCAACCCAGGTGATGACAGGAAAGTAACAGTGTTTGTCTGGCTCCAATGAAACTGAGCAACATGTCTTTGTAAGTTGCACGAAATATGCCCATGAGAGACGCGTTGTATTTGCAGCAGCTAGGGAGAAGTATGAGAAGTTTGATACTCTGGATGGGGATGTAAATTTACGCATTTAAAGGTAAAAAAAAAGTAATGGTCCCGATAGCTTCTGAAAGCAACCTTTCCACTGGAGACTATATAGATACAGTATTGTTTTCTGGGATGGCAATTCGTGACTGTATTTTGCACCATTTACCTGGTCTTGATGCACCTGTAAAATATATCTCACATATTTACGTTTATACATGTATAATGATTGTTTAGTGAGACTTTTGTTGCCTCAACAAATCACAACTACTACTCAATTCACTGTCCTTCTCAAGTTTCCAAAGTACTGACGTCTCACAGCATATCTTGATTTCAACCAATATATTGTCCAGAAGAGCTGACATGTAATCCTGACAAATAATTTTCTGGCATTTGGTGTAATATTGCGACTTGATTTTTATGGAATTGGATCACTTAACAAAAATATGCCATATGTACCTATAGAATAGCATTAATCATTGATTGGTACTTCGTATTACTGAGCCGATATCATATTAAGCTACCTTCTCATTCTCGGGGGATTATAATACTTCCCACATTCTTTGTGTTCAGATACTTGTACTCTGTACCGTGTTATTCTCCAGGGGTCAAGTTTAGTAACTCTTTCATTTGATAAAATTATAGACTTTTTTCAATCTTCTTATTCAAACAAATAAAGGAATCAACTTCCTTAGATATGTTTGTGCGAAGGTAGTCTTCCTAAATCTTTGGTAACTCGCTACATGACAGCCCACGTACCATTTATTCCAAAAATGTCAAATTGACTGCCTAATATATTTAATGTCATTTACAAATCAATTACCCACTGGTTAATTGCTGCATTTGATATGCTTTTGGAAGGTGCTGAAATGTGCATGCCTGGGGCTTGCTAACTGTACAGCCGCACGTGACAAAGAAAAAAACCCTCAGCCTGAATTGCGTGCCATTATATGAACTTCTATTGTGTATTAATCAAGTCTTAACCCTTAGAGTGCTAATTACTGCTATAGCAGTTTTCTCAAAATAATTAAACGTACAATGGTTAAAAAATTCCTTTTTTTTCAAGACGATACCTTTCATTCAAATACCAGCAAGCCTGGTCTTAAGCAAAAAGAAGTCTAAGTCAAGCGTGCACAGTGTCCTGAGGAAAGCTGTTGGTTCAATCTTAAATCAGCCCTTTAAGGGTTAACATCATAAATGTAATAAACTGACCATGGTCTTGACCTAGCGCATCATATTTTCACGATGGTTAAATGTATGCCTACTCTGAACAATGTCACCGTCAGTGAAGCTGTCGAGGTGGGACTAGCACATAGACATTACGAAGGTCCATATAGATGGGCTCCAGTACAAAACGGTATTGTCGTCTTACAACCAGCTGCATTTAGAGGCATTTGCTTATGTGATGACTCTCGTATTTGGTGACAAATGTGACGTACGTTTAACGGTATTGGAGGTCCGCAATAGGGCATGTCGTTACAACGTAATTCTTCACTTTGCGATATAAAACAATGATAAAATTGATTACATTTCCAGCATTCTCTTGATGACGTGTGCACTTGAAAACATATGGGTCACACATAAACGGAAAGTGTATTATTATTTCTTTTTCATATATTTTGCGACCACATGAAGATTAACAGAGCAATTGGCCGATTTAATAAACGATTTCTCTAAAATTTTAAAAGCGTAAGATTCTTTAGCAATATATACTTTGTGTTAATTTATGTTGGCGAGTGCTATTTATCTCAAAAAATCAAAATAGTGTCAACATTATACCGAAAATCGTATTGTTTACAGTCTCTATGTCTATATTTTACAGAAACAAATTGGTTTTCTCAAAAAAGTTGGATTGTATGTGTATTTATTGTCACAATTATTATGCATTATAATAAGCACATATTTATATCATGTGGTATAATGACGGGTACTGAGACCCGTATCGTCTTATGTACCCGTAAAAATTCAATTAATCAATACTCTTATAGGCGTATAAAACATCAAATAACTGAGGTACAGGTACAATGGCAGGGGGGAGGGCAAATGAGGATGAGAGATAATCAATCGACAAAAATAAGAATAAGATATAGGTAATCCCAATGGGAATGAGAGATAATTCATCGACAAACAATAAGAATGAGATCTAATTTATCCACTAAATGTAAAATTGATACATAAATAATGAACTAACAATAAGAAGGAGAGATAATAAATCGACTGACATGTTATGCTGTGAAATATATGTTATGCTATGCAATATAAGAAATAAGGCTACTAAAATTGAAACTCCAAAATAGAAACTCCAAATTAACAGTTTGTCTTTGAAGTTCAAAGGGTTTTTACACGAAGTTTAGAAATGTTCACTCCAGATTGCGAGTTATACAAATAGTAGTTTTGTTTGTTTATGTCAGAACCAGCTGTAAAATACATAATTGTGACTTTTTGTTGACCGAATAACGATATTGTGAGTTCGTTGTATCGACTTTCATGACTACATGTGTAATTTTGCAAAAAGGCTGTGAATATTTTGGGTGAAGTCATTCCTCCAGAGGTCATTGTGCACCATTCTGCTGCAGTTATTGCAGCTACAATTTTGATATGGTACGTGGACACACAAATAGTCGTTCACCAGTTGAATTCCATCTTGGGCATTGCACGGGGACATATATAGTGCAATGCAAGCACAATTCCATCCTACACGTTACATTGGACATATATAGTCCTCTAGAAGTGGAGTTCCATCCTGGACATTGGACGGGGACATATATGGTCTTCTACAAATAAAGCTCCATTCTGGATATTGCAGTGTGACACATAGAGTCCTTTACAAATAGAGCTCCATCCTCTTGTACATTAACCATTTTTGCTCAACATATGTCAGTTACTTGATGTCTGTATAAGTTTCCTTTAATACCATGTATTGTACCGTTCCTTTTTGACAAACTGTCATTGATTTTGTAATTTCATACATGTATTGTATCTCTCCAGAAAATGGAGGAAAAATAAAGAATATACATACATACATCTTGGACATTGCACGGGGACATATATAGTCTTCTACAAATAGAGCTCCATTCTGGATATTGCAGTGTAACACATAGAGTCAATTACAAATACAACTCTATGCTGGATATTGCACGGGGACCTATATAGTCTTCTACAAATAGAGCTCCATTCTGGATATTGCAGTGTGACACATAAAGTCAATTACAAATACAACTCTATCCTGGATATTGCACGGGGACATATATAGTCTCCCACAAATAGACCTCCATTCTGGATTTTGCAGTGTGACACATACAGCCCTTTACAAAAAGAGCGCCGTCCTGGACATTGCACGGGGACATATATAGTCTTCTACAAATAGAGCTCCATCCTGGATATTGCACGGGGACATATACAGTCTTCTACCAACATAGCTCCATTCTGGATATTGCAGGGTTTGCAGGGTGACACATAGAGTCCTTTACAAGTAGAACTCCATCCGGGACGTTCGATTCCCTTTAAATTTCAATTATTTTAAGGTAATTGTATCGAATGACTTTGAGAGAGAAGTGACAAGGACGCATGACAAAAGCTACATATAGCTATATTTCTCCTCCCCTGATTTTGTCCCTCCTCTTTACAATATCTATTTTAAAGATAGGAAAACATGCACGTCATTGGATCCTGGCAACTATGCCACTCAAAGACACACATCCTCATGCTAAATGAAACTATATCCACCCCAGATCCGATGTTGGCCACAAGGAACCCAAAATAATATTGACAGCCATAAATTTTTATATCAAATAATGAAGACTTTGGCATCAGTGTTGATGTTGCTATGTACTGTCAAAGGAGCCTGAAGCCAAGATAGCCTAAATATCACAGCAGATTCCAGAACAAAAGCACATACGTAGTTGCACCTTGTATTCACGAAGAAAACAAATCGAAATTTCAGTAACAGCAGTCGAAATTATGATTTTAAAATTGTTTTTGTCGGTCTCATTTGACATCCGTAATTCTGTTCACTAGTAAAATGGTTCAAGCAGCATTCTACTCTGTTGATATATTTGGCATTGCGTATTGCCAACAGCAATGTATTCTTTAAGTTGGTTCGTTAAAAACGCTAGGTCAACAAGCGGCAAGGTTTATCCTGACAGATGGTATAGAGCATGATTCAAGTGGCCTGAGAAAATATTTATGAACAGAGGACATGCAAGTGAACAACGCCGCAAAAATTGGGAGACATATAAACATGTTATGTGTTTTACAGAAATGTACTAATCAATTGATTCTTGGTTTTAGTCAATTTAAATTCATAAAAGAATGGAGTATTATGTGAATAGGAAATGGAAACAAATTGTGATTTGTGCTATTTTCTTGTGAAAAATGTATGGTCTCTTTAATGTCTGAGGTAAATAGTCCAGAATACCGTTATCCACATTCACAACTTCCCGCCGAAGAATGAGAGCAAAAGAGAGAGCTTTAAGACTTACTAAAACACCAGCACCTGATCTGAGACAGGCATTCACCCATAAAGGGCAACCAGTGCTGTTAAACAAATTCTCACAACCTTTGAAATATTCTTCATTAACAACACACTTTTGTGTTTTTTCCAAACATATAGACATAACCACATAGAACCTTAGTTCCATCACTTGTGCCAACGATAAAAAGGGACATGGCGGGCCCTTCACCTTTTGGATATGTAAATAAATCTCTACAATTGCATTGGTGAGTACACTCAAAACTAAGGTGTAAATCTGTGAATCTACAAAGCAGTAAACACACTTCATTACAAACACAGATATCAATACGTTGTGACGATTTTATCTTACATAACCAATATGGTTCTTCCAGTCCAATTACCCAATTTTTTTTATATGAAATACTCCTACGAAATTTTATCTATTCACTAATATATCTAAACCTTCTGTATCTATTTCCTTTTTCTTTTGACAAAACATGATATAATTAATATATATAGTTCAATGATTTTTTTAAAATTTTTGAATCAAACTGATGCTTTCTTCACTGAAGTATTTACATTAGCCCTTATCTCAGCAGGGGTAAGAGCCCATCTATATTAAAAATAAAAAATAATAAAACTCAATTTTAGGGCGCTTATTCCACACACATACTTATGCTTATAAGCGCAAATAGTTTTGTATTTGTGTCTTTTTGCCCAGAACACTTCCTAGTAGTCATTACCCTATTCCGCAGTTCGAACTCTTTACTCTCCATAAGCTAACCTGTCCCTGTCTAGCCTATACACGTATGGAATTGATATTGTCCATATTGCACACGTACATCTGTAAAATTTGGACACGGGCTTATCACCCCAAATAAATTAAAGGGTCTTCAGCGGGTAACTACTCAACATGTTTCGGAGCCTATTACCCGTACATGTCCCTCTGAGTAGCGGCTCCTTGCCTTAGCTAAATATTCAGCAAAGACAACCCACATAATAATGAATAGCTATGAACGTGGCAAATGATGAATTAGCTAAATAATTGAAGTTTTGCTTATAAACAGTTGCACTTAGACCACCTGTACAAACCAAGGGACACCCTTACAAAGACTGTAACAATGGACGTCCTGCACCAGAAAAGTAATACAACCTCGATGATGACACCTACCCCGCACACAATTAAGCTCTATTTCACTGCCAACCCTGAGTCAATGTATCAACGTCATGTGTCAGGTTTGTGACATTTGAGAAAATACTGTCAATTTTGATCATTATTTTTTTAAATATTGAGCAAATGTGCATTTAGGCATGTCAGAAAAGAATGAAAGTCATTAGCATTTATGCCCAAAACATGTTATCAAAACAATTTTTCTTAACAGGATTTTCAGTACAATTAGGCAAACATGTTACTGTCGCAGGCCACTGCTTGGTACCGATAGCCCCAGCGGGGTTTAACCTGACAGAAAACATGCAAGCCTAAAATGTCTGAAAGTGAATATGAAAACAGAAAGATGCCAAAAGATAAAGTTAAATAGCAAAACAGACAAGTCTAAAAACTGTACATTATTGAGCCAAATTTTCTAATAACCTTTGGATATTAACAGCAAAATTAAAGGGCAAGTCAGAAAAAAATTTAAGTCATTGGTATTTAAGTCAAGAGAATGCAATGAAAATATAATATTTCTTAACCAGATATCAAGTATAATTATGCAAACTTGTAACTGTCGTCAGCAGCTGCTTGCTGCCTATAGCCCCTGGGGGTTTGACCTAACAGAAAACAACCTAGCCTGAAATGCCTGAAAGGTGAACATTAAAACAGAATGATGCCAAAAGATAAAAGTAAGTAGCAAAACAGGCAAGTTTAAAATCTTTAAAATTTTTGACGCCAAATTTTCTAACCATTTCGGGATATTTATAGGAAAATTTGAAGAAATAGTTGATCAAAAGTACAACTTTGAATTATCTTGACTCAAGTTTATTGTAAATAATTTTTGTTCTAGATGCAAAGTCCTGAAATTTAGAACAAATACGACCAAATCTCAAAATCTGTGACAAAAACGTATTATATCCAATAGTTTCCGAAATATATTACTGTCCGGGAAACGATAATTAAATACTTCAAAGTGAAACTCATCTATTTTATGATAGACTTTAATACAAAACCTGTCATTAGTGACCTGAATATCCAAGTCCAAAAACATATCTCTGAAACCATCTGAATTATTACCCTCCAAAGGGATATCTTTTGGGTGAATTTCTTAAGCAATTACACTGAAATTTTGTACATTTACGCAAGCAAAGTCATCAATATATCTTGCGTTGTTTGATAATTTTGTAGCTATTTGAAAGTCCTTTTTCATCAATTTATCAATATACTTAAATTCAAGCCAGGTTGAATATAAATCTGCCAGTAATGGGGAGCAGTTGCTACCCATTGTAATGCCTTTTATTTATTGAAAAAACAGTGGTCGGCATTAAACATGAATCCATCGCACAATTGGTAATACATGCTGAAAGAATAAATGACGACGTTGTGTGGATTCCAAGATCACGATAGAATGTCCACTTAGTCATTAAAAGCTTGCTTATAAAGGTAAGTTTTCAATTCTCGCTTAAATATCAATGGATCTGGTATGAATTGATAAGCTGTTCCACAGTTTGGGGGCCACAACTGAAAAGGCTCTGTCACCAAAGGAGTGGGTCATGCAGATAGGTTGTGAAACTAAATGATGTGATTGTGACCTGAGCACTCGACATGGTCTGTATGAAATTAGGCAGTACTTTAGATATTAGGGGGAGGGGGGTCATTCCCTTGCAGGCATTTAAAAACAAGTAGGAGTATGTTAAAATCAATCATTTGCTTTATGGGCAGCCATTGTAGATTTTTCAGCACAGGTGTGATGTGATCCCTCCTTCGAGACCCAGTCACAATTCTTTCAGCTGCATTCTGGATCCGGCGCAAGCGATTAAGGAGGTATATTTATCATCATTACCAGCGGGTAGAGATCTTATTATTATTACAGGGGATAGAACTCTCACCCCCCCTTTATCAGGGATAGAGATCCTATCTCATCATTACCAGGGATAGAGATCTTATCTTATCATCACCAGGGGCAGAAATGTCCATGGCTTTTATAGTGCTATAATGCCATTCCATGTTTCTGAACCCATATTTGTATGAATATGATTTTACAATGTTTTAGACTACCTAGTGACCGAAATGTAACATGTTAAAACACTCTCCAACATGTACATTTACCCTGCCACATATGTTTGTATATGCCACAATTACATCTACACATGCGTTTATATCACATCCATTATATGGTAATCACACGATCTTATCAGATTTCCGTTGGATACAGGAAGGATTTACAATATCTGATGATACACAACTTGTCAACTCAGCGAGTAAAATGTTGTGACAACATTTGAATTAAATGCAGTGTAATGCTGCATCGTATCTTTTCTGATGGTACTGATCCAATAACACTAACAGTGACACTGTACCTTCTATAGTCTTTGCTGCAAAATTATACTTCTGAACTTGAATTCTTTACAAGAAACGGATGGCTGACATAAAAAGCGCAGGTATTGATTATAGTTGCTGTTAGCAGTCGTGGTGAGATCTTATGAAGCAAACGAAGCTATATTGACTAACAGTGTAAAGTGTCCCACCGATACGTGCGAGGAGCCACGCAATGATATAGCAGTTGTTAACAGTTATCAGATTACTGATGTATATATATACCGATCGTTTTGCTATTAAAGAGAGATCGCTGTCACAGTAACTTCTATTATTGGTCCTTATTCGATTACCCCTTTTTGGAGCGCATGTATGGTTCAAACAATTACATCACCATCAAGTAACGTTAGCCCCAGATCTGTTCATAGACACAAGTGAGCCTGAAACCCCAGCATCGACAGCTTTGTGCGGAGAGAGTTAGATTATACCCGTGTAATGGGGATGGGGATGGCAGGTGAAATGCTCAAGGTGCCGGGGGTGGGGGTGGGTGGGTGGGTCACATGCCAAATAAGCTCCTATAGTGGGCAAGTGGTAAATACTTCCATGACTTCATAAGTCGATAAATACCGAAAATTTGAAAGTCGTCTATTTGTAATCTCTTTATGAGTGTTTCACTTTTTCTATTGATTCCAATGAAATCGTCAGAGACAGAGGTATGGTATTTGTGTGGTCTTTAGTTGAGGAGCACCAAAGATAACCTGACGTAGCAAATGTTAACAAATCAGACAGCACTAACTGTAGGCCTACGGTTTGTTAATGTTTTCTTCTTTTATCAAAGAGTAAGAATCAAATGACAAGCTCTCTTCCGGTAGAGATGACCTTTGGACCAATAGCTCTGCATGTATTTGTGAGAAAAATTACTTCCTAGTTGGTGGAATGAAACATAAAATAGTCTGACAGCAATTTACTGACGTCAGAGCAGCTGAAGCAAATATTATTATACCGTTTTGTTCAGAACAATTACACGTCGAACCAAATGTGGTAAAAATAAAACTTTACAGAGATAGACTGAAGAGCTTGATTAAACAATTTGTGGAGGTCATTAAATGGAAATGTTCCAGCACATATGACTTTGTAGGATGAATTCGTTGAAAAAAATCCAATTTAAAATACCGTGCATATATGACATTGTATTTGTGTCTTTTTGCGCAGAACCACTTCCTAGTAGTCAATATCCTATTCCGCAGTTCGAACTCTTTACTCTCCATAAGCTAACACGTCTCTGTCTAACCTATATACATATGGAATTACTATTGTCTATATTGCACACGTTCCTCTGTAAAATTTTGACATAGGTTGTATCAGCCCAAATAAATTAAAGGGTCTTCAGCGGGTAACTACTCAACATGTTTCGGAGCCTTTTACCCGTACATGTCTCTGTGAGTAGCGGCTCCTTGTCTAAGCTAAATATTCAGCAAAGACAACCCTCATAATAAAGAATAAATAAGAACGTGGCAAATGATGAATTAGCTAAATACGTGAAGTTTTGCTTATAAATGCAGAGCTTCATTATGAAAGAAGAAACCCTGTCAAACAAACCATAATTACTAAATTTGTATAGTACAGGTTCAGATAAGAACAATTTGACTTACCCCTGAACCAATATGTACCCTTTCTGGCTGGACAGTTTATCCTAGTTAAACCACCCGCCAGTGTATAACTGAAGTGGAAACAAGCTGGGGCCTTATATTCAGTCCCAGTGATAGTAAAATAAACAGTTGCAACTAGACCACCTGTACAAACCAAGGGAAATCCCAACAAGGACTGTAACAATGGACATTCTGCACCAGAAATGTAAAACAAACTCTGTGATGACACCTACTGGGGATGCAAATACCATTATCATATTCTTGTCAAGGTCACCATCCTGCTCATAAGATCGACGTTAAATTACATTAAGACACCGGAATATTTTATAATTGGCTAGATTCACCTTCTTATGGTTAACATCAAGCACCCTGGACACTTTTAATCGTCATATTCAATATGTATTGTTTCGAAAAATACCAGTGTCTTTTTGGTCGTTATAAAACATAGGTTCAAACTTGTAAAATATGACATATTACGACATTAAAGGTGGAAACTAACGCCAGATTATGAATTGATTGAAACGAATTTTAATCTTGACATTCTATTTTCAGCATATTGTAGCATTCAAACGAGTCTCGCTATTTATCAGTTTTCACTTTCATCCATATCTTCATGGTTAAGCAGCAGACTGTACAAGACGGACAGCTTATTCCACATAAATCCCAAGGAAGCAGAATAGTCTAGCCCATCTCTCGACACGGATACCGCCCCCCCCCCTTGCAGGCTATGATAAATGTCTCAGCAGTTTAAACAAAGTTTAGCCGTTATTTGTGGCGATGCTGGAGCGTTCCGTTAGAAATCATCTTGTCAATGTGGTTGGTTGTGGTCATCAAGTCCCGTTTGTGTTTGCGTCAGTTATGCTTG
The DNA here is from genome assembly GCA_964020975.1 of Hermodice carunculata. Taxonomy (NCBI): domain Eukaryota; kingdom Metazoa; phylum Annelida; class Polychaeta; order Eunicida; family Amphinomidae; genus Hermodice; species Hermodice carunculata. The sequence goes on from OZ026612.1 coordinate 143,417,797, forward strand.
TAATGCTATTACGCTGGCTCATAGAGGGCCCCTCAAGTGCACAGAATCAGACCTAAAGTGAACACGGAAGCGAGGTGCTAATTTCAGGAATGGGACATTGATATGGAAGTCAGGAATTCAGATTCTGAACAGGGTCAGTTGCACCTCAAAGCAGAAAAAAATACAGGGAGGTGGTTCAGGTTGGGTGGGGCGACAGGGCCCAGGCTGTGTGGGGCAACGGGGTCTAGGCTAGGTGGGGCGACGGGGTCTAGGCTATGTGGGGAGGCAGGATCCAGGCTGTGTGAGGCAGCAGAGTACAGGCTGTGTAGGGCGGCAGAGTACAAGCTCTGTGGGGCGCAGGGCACAGGGCACAGGCTGGTTGGAATTAGGAATAGGGAATCAGGAATCAGGAATCATTTTATTCGATCAATACACACAAATTTACATTACAATATCATTTGTAGTAATATAAAAAGTACATATTGACCTGGGAGACTTGCACTAAGGTCATATCTGACCGCTATCATGCAAGCCACCCTAAAAGTATCAAAGTGTTGAATCAACTAACAGGCAACGTTTGAAAAATACTTCCATAACAGTTAAAATGTGTTTAAATTACAATTACAATATATTCGAACCTGGGCACTTCAAAAAGGCTATAAATAGAAAATAACAAAACAGATCAATTACCAGTATCGCAAACATAACAATTCTGTATACAACATGCTGTTTTATACTTGTCTATGAAATATCTTTTCACATAGACTGTAAAACCTTGGATACTATGTGTGTTTACTTTGTCTTTTATTATTGCTGGTGTGTCGTTCAAAATATGGCCCAGTTGATGCCTAATGCAATCTTGTATATAAGCACGAGAAGTGCGAATTTTAAAAAAGTTGTTTCTGTTTCTTGTGTTATAGTCATGTATGATGGAGCGTGAAAATATGGGCAAGTTATTGAAATATGCAGGCAATTTGTCATTTTTAAATCTGTAATAAAATTTTAGAAGCTGCAGTTTATATATATCTTGCAATTTTAGTAACTTCAACTGTTTAAATATAGGTTCTGTGTGGGCATTAAAGTTTTTATTGCTTATTATACGAATTGACCGTTTTTGAATAGTGTAAGGTCTTTCTAGTTTATGTTCCCATGCAAGAAGGCAGTAGTTAAAATGTGATAGAATTAATGTATTATATAGGATTAAAAGGATTTCCATCGGAAGGATATTTTTAAGTTTATTTAAAATACCTGTTCTCTGCGATGCTTTGACACATATCTTCTTTATATGGTTATCCCAACTCATATGTTTGTCAAAAGTTAGACCTAAGAAGTTAAATTCATCCACGCAGTCAATTCTTACTGTATCAATTTCAAGAGTTGGAATTGCTACTTTTTTAACGGCTTGTACAATAACATAAATTTTGTTTTCTTTACATTCAAAGATAACTTATTTACCTTTAACCATGCACATACTTTATTTAACTCTGCATTTATAATTTGTGAAATGTTATTATTTGAATCTTGATTTTTAAAAATATTTATTGCACTACATAATGTGGTATCGTCTGCATAGATAATAAATTTAAATATATTTGAAGCAGATTTAATATCATTAATGTAAATTAAAAACAAAAGCGGACCTTGAATATATCAATGTTAAACTAGTGTCTTTTATACCATAGTAATGTAATTTGTGTATCAAAATTTCGTGATCTAGAGTGTCAAACGCCTTAGACTAGTCCATAAAGAAATTAACAGGTACATCTCCTTTATCCATAAAGGTAAATATTCTGTCAATTAATTCGTTTGGGCGAATTCAGTTGAGTGGCACTTTCTAAAGCCGTATTGACTTGCATTATACAGTTTTTTTTTTTAATATTGAAATACTCATGAGTTTGATCAAGTATGACTCGCTCAAATACCTTTGATATAGCCGGGGAGGCAGGGTCCAGGCTGTGTGGGGCACAGGATACAGGCTGTGTGGGGAGGCGGGGTACAGGCTGTGTGGGGAGGCAGGGTACAGGCTCTGTGGGGCGCAGGGTACAGGCTGGTTGGGGAGGCAGGGTCCAGGCTGTGTGGGTCACAGGATACAGGCCGTGTGGGGAGGCATGGTACAGGCTGTGTGGGGCATGGGGTCTAGGATGTGTGGAGCGGCAGGGTCCAGGCTGTGTGGGGCAGCAGGGTCCATGCTGTGTCGGGTGGCAGGGTCCGAGCTGTGTGGGGGCGGCAGGGTCCAGACTTTGTGGGGAGGCAGGGGTCAAGGCTGTGTGGGGCATGGGGTCTTGGATGTGTGGGGCGGCACGGTTCAGGTTGTATAGGGCGGCAGGGTTCAGGCTTTGTGGGGCAGCAGGGTTCAGGCTGTGTTGGGCGGCAGGGTCCAGGCTGTGTGGGGCGGCAGGGTTTAGGTTGTAGAGGGCGGCAGGGTTCAGGCTGTGTGGGGCATGGGGTCCAGGCTGTGTGGGGCGGCAGGGTCCAGGCTGTGTGGGGGCGGCAGGGTTCTGGTTGTCTGGGGCGGCAGGGTTTAGGCTGTGTGGGCGGCAGGGTCCAGGTTGCGTAGGGCGGCAGGGTTCAGTTTTTGTTAAGTACAAGAGAATGTTTGTCAAATATGTAATGTTTTACGAGCATATACCGAGCCACGTCGACACAAAATGCACCCAAAACTATTTTTGGGATGCAATATCAGCTGTCTGGATCGAAAGGCTAAAACTAATGGTTGAAATATTCCAAAAAGTATCATTCCAATGACCATATTCCATGTATGGTAACAGAAGCTTCACAAACAGAAGAGAATAAAGAAAGTGGAACATTTTATCTCTGAAAAATGCAAATGTTTCTAAAACATCTACAAATCGATATATTCCAAAACACCAATATGAAAAAGGAAAATACATTCCGCTGTCGTTAAGCATTCGAAGCGCCAAACTTGCCAATTTAGCAATATTCTTTAATTTATAGAAAAATAAAACCTAGTCTTTGTGAAAGAGATACACACATTGACAGAAGGAGAAAAAACTATTGAAGTTTTGTGTGTCACACTGTAAATTCCGGTGTGGCGCGTGTTGCTTTGTTATGCGAGGGAAGAGCCCGTGTATACTTCTGCACGATGCAGTGTTCGTGTACACGGCAGACGTGAAGCAGATTTGATCTTAAGCAGAAGGTAGCAATGACGACAAGCTGTCATCCCCACACGGCTGCAGGGGCGTCATGTGACGCGCTGCTTCTGTGACATTCGCACTGAAGTCCCTGGAAACATGTCTTCTCGTCTTTCTCACTAAAGAGCAGCAATTGACCTTAACGCTTTTCACGGTATTATACACGCCTGACTTAGGAACGACCTTAGTTTAATCTCAGCACAAAAATTTGAAATGTCGGATTATTGGTATAACTAACGACTATATTCTGAAGCAAACAGTAATATAATTAATTCTATAAGCAGATAGTGTATTTCATTCTTGACTATGTATAATAGTGTGTGAACTTGCTCAGTGTATTCATGACTTTAGGTTTCCTTCTAATTTCCGCCAAGCACGACAAATATGCCTGTGATGTTTGCATCCAACCACACTCCACACATCACCACTTGTCAAGCTGGCACACGTTTCTCACTTGCATTGTCTAACTGCACCGATTTTCTGATATGAAACTGTTTCGGCACATGTACGTAATTTGGAAAGTGTGCTTAATTGTAAACAGATTGGAATGTAAGTAATATATATGTCACTTTAGTCGCATTCTCTGTCTAAATAGTAAGAAGTAGTTTTACGTAATTGCCCAGGAACAATATCGGTTAACAGCCAATAGCTTTCTGTCCGTTTTTGAGTGTAGCTGCTAAATGTTATACTTTGTCCTGTGTTTGCAGATATTGCCAATAACACATTCATAAGGAGCATAGGAAACTAGGATTTTGTGTTTTGAAACACGATCGAATCAGATTGTGCACATAGCATCTTAGCGTTTTAAGGTAAAACTCATGCTGCCAAAGGTTGACGACATGCTGATACCTATAGAATGGGTTTGGAATCTGAGTACAGCAGTTTGACCTACTATTGTACGCGTATTTATTTCAAAGTGCTTTATACATTGTTTCGCTTACTGTTTCAGTCTCCCAAACACCTGTTCAAAAGAACACTTCTGTGGGTGTTTACCAGGATAGAGTGTGCAGTTTTAAGTGCAGCACCTGCGTAAGGGGGGCACCAGGCCATTTCTAAACAGTATCGCGTAGAGAACTACGAGCTACTGATGTTATATCAATAAACTCAAGTTCCGACATAAATACGCAACGCATATATTTAGGCACACACAAAAGAAGGTGAGGGAAGAAAAGCAGTAAACAGGGTGGATAAGGTGTACAGGCCAACAGATGGCACAGTATGCTAATATACCATCTTCCTGTTGCTGGTGAGCGAGCGAGAATATTTGAAGCAAATTCAACTGGGTAAGACAGCCAATATTCCGTATTTTATGCACAACTGTAACATTTAATATATATATATATACATATATATATATATATATATATATATATATATATATATATATATATATATATATATATATATATATACATAGTGCTGCATAATACAAAGTTGTCTGTTTAAGCGTTTGTTCTTGTGCAGTTCTGTTCTCTTATAAAAGGTTCGCAAATGCCAGCTAAATGCGTAAACTCGCACGGGCTGAACGAATTTTATACAGTTTTTTTTTACAATGTAGATTTGGTATATCTTATAAATCACAACATATGCTGTGCCTATATCGTAGGTTACTACAGCGTGAACCATTGTGCCAAAGATACTCTAATATTAGAAAAAAAAAAACAATTGAAGCATACGTATCTTTGTGACCCTGTTGATAAAAGATTAATGACTGTATGGCTAATTGGTCATTTTCCGTTTCGCATGAATTGAATAAAGCCATTTTACTACAACTTTTACGGGCTTAAGTGGCACATTAATATAGTTGTATGCTTTAACCGTGCGTGATAGAGCAATTTTATTATTATATAATAAATTACCAAAAATCAAATTGTATTGGTAATCAGTAACAAAGGCTTTACTTAATTTAAATTGACGCTTTTCACATGAAAATAATATTTCAATATGATATAAAAATACTGCCTTCCCTATATCTTAATTGGTACCACTTGAAAAAAGCATAACTTATAGAAAATCCGAACTTTAAGAAATGTTTGTGGTTTGATGTAAACTTTAATCCCGTTTACTATATAGAAAAATATTACGGTGAACGAAATAAATGTTTCGCAAAGGTAACAGTTTTACCTCACATGCACCACACGTGTATTCAACAAAGCAGGCTATGGACAGCTATTGACTGAAGTATATGCTGGTGATATCAACGATGCCATATAACATAGCAGTAAGCCTGCAGGCCAGTGTATCACAAGTTACAAGCTATAAGTAACTTGGTTTTGTATTCACAATGAAAACGCCATAAAAGTGACTGTAATTGGTGTATTTTGATTACAAATTGAAAAACAATCAAAATACGGCAATGTCCGCAGCGCCAAATAGCACTTTGATTCATTTACTGTGCTTATCAAACCAAAATCAAACGACATTTAATATGTAGGCAGGTCAATTAGCCGTACTTATAGTTTTCAAGTAGCTGTACTAATCATGTCTGTCTGCATTCAATTAGCAGTGCAGTATATATGACAAAATGTAAATATTAGGCACTTAAATTTGCTATAATGTAAAAATATATGTCTTATTTTAACCATGAGTGTTGGTTCACCTGACTCTCATGTCGTGCGGTGGATTGGCGGTTTCTTTCATGTCCCTTTCAACTTTGTATCGATGCAGGCCGGGCAGAAAGACAAAAGGTCTGATTTTGAATATATGCGTTGAAGTCGCCTTTTTTCTTGAATTGCATGGTCATTGCGTAAGACATTTGCGTCACTGACTTCGATTACCTGTCTGCAGAAAACGTCGAAACTAAAATGTTACACATTTTGGAAATCTTACTGGCTTGACAGCAACAGGAAAAAGGTACATTAGCATACTTTACCATCAACAGTAAGAAGGTACATTAGCATACTGTACCATCAACAGTAAGAAGGTACATTAGCATACTGTACAATCAACAGGAAGAAGGTACATAAGCATACTGTACCATCAGCAGGAAGAAGGTACATTAGCATACTGTACCATTAACAGGAAGAAGGTACATTAGCATACTGTACCATTAACAGAGAGAGAGGTACATTAGCATACTGTACCATCTATTAGCCAATACACCTTATCTACCCTGGTAAAAACCACAGAGATTTATGCTCGCTGTCTCTCATCAAACTCAGCCCTTTTCTTGCGTTACCTAATTTTATACATGTCCCACTTTGTCAGCCAGAGCAAACAGATATATGCTGGGCAAATTGCCATTCTGAATCTGCACTTGCCCATTGGTGGATTTGGTGAACTCTACTGCCCCATTCCCATCACCTTTTGTTGCAACAAGGGCTTCCTTCCAATATTTGCCTGTAATTTGCCAGATATATGGACTGACGCTTTAAGTTTAACTACTACAAGAGACACTGCTAAGCAAACTGGTCTGCAACAATGGTCGATTGTAAAACTTGCCCAATTTGGATGAAAGATGGCATAGTGACAACGGACCATCGGGATCTGACTATGTGCTTAAGACCATACCATTGTCACTCATGCTATCCCATTGTTGACTTTATGAAAAATGTGAAGAGACACATCAGGCGAAGTATGCAGCCCTTCGCACTAGTGTAAATAAATATTTCTTGTTTCTGTTGTAAAATACCACTATATAATTGATGTTATGTAATTGGTGGGGCGCTGCCTCCGAAAGATGATAGCATTGAAGATGTTGCAGATGGTCAGAGTATAAAGATGATAGCATTGAAGATGTTGCAGATGGTCAGAGTATAAAGATGATAGCATTGTAGATGTTGCAGATGGTCAGAGTATAAAGATGATAGCATTGAAGATGTTGCAGGTGGTCAGAGTCCCACTCTCCCCATGCACAAAGCCAATGGTTTTAAATTGTACGCCTCAAGTTTTTGTTTGTGACTATTTATTATAGATGTATTTCAAACCCAGTTGCATGTTTGATAATAAAATCGAGTGAGGCCACTTCAATGTATATAACTGCTTTTTCAGTGCTGTGGTGTATTTTTTTTATGAATACCGGTATGACAGTTAATGATGTGTCAACAGAGGCAAGATGCTCTGTATATTTTGGTCGACATTGGTTAGAAATATATTTTATCTGCAAATTGGTCAATATTGCAGGCGCACATTTCTGTTACAATGACAACTCGCCTGTAAGAGTATTTTGGACCATCCGCTTCGCTCTACCCTGTTTAATGCATGTTTTGCGCAAGAAGTAATTAGACCAGTGTTTACCCATGAGGTAACGAATCAAAGCAGTAGGATGGAATGTTAGCCGTGCTTGGTAGAAAGATAGGTACAAGCAGGCACCAAAAGCACACGACTTTCCAGCCATTTATATTTTTGACCCACGATTACGAAAATGTCAATCATAATGAGACAAATTAGCAACAAAGTGACCTCATAAGTGTAAAGGGTGTCCGCAATGAGAGATTGAGCTCATTGCAGTATATTTGTGAATTTTGTGTTATCATCTTAGAGCCGGTAAAATGCCTTTGACTTTGGGGTGTAATTGGTGACCAAAAAAAAAGTTTAAATCTTGCCAACTAGAAGGTCACTTGACGGACCTCGTATCGCTTTGCGTTTGATACTTGGCATATGTCCGTAGCTAATATTGGTATAAAGGCGATGTTTTACAGGTTAATTTTAGTGAGACCGTCGATATGCCATTTGGTAATTGCTCTGCTAAAATTGCTGCTGCATGACGTTGAAATATAGGTATACTTATGAATTATCAAATTGATTAATATAGAAATTAGAACTTGTACCAGATGGTGGTTGACATTGATTGCTCGCTACTGCTGCGTGCATCTCATATTTTGGAGTCGTGTCAAATATCACATAGTATGGGTATGATTTAATGGCCTTCACAGGTCATTAGTATGCATATCTTAATACCCCCACTGCATACTTCCACATAAAAGTAATTACTTCGAAACAAGTCACATGCCATTCTATGTATATATCCTAAAGCATATCTAATCTTCAGTCAAAGCATATGTTTTATTCAACTTCATTGGAGAATAGGATCAATATGATTTAATCATACATATCGCACCCTATGAGTCATATCACACTGTGTAAGTCAAATACACCCTACAAGCAGCACGCTTAGACAGTCATGCACAATACAAATATGTCCATACAAATCCACGAGGAGGAATCGAAGATTTGGTAACCACCGATGCGTGAGGTATGTCATTGGTGATTTATTCAGTCTAGAGCTTAAAGATAATACTGTCACCTAGTTTAAACGTAAATTTTCTTTCACCCAAAGGAGAAATGTAACGATGATATACGAGATACTAAAGGCAGAATAACCCTGGGAAGCTGAAGAAGTGATTAATTGCTACCACTGTGAATACTCGCCTGACACATTACTGTTAGTGAATCTTCATTTATCAAAAAAGCTGACACCCTTTTAAAGCAAGTCTGAAAGCAATTCAATGAGAGGGAGATGTACAAATAAGGGAGATATGTAAGTTTTGTCTGTTACTAGTCCTTTTTTAATGCTTTTGCCATTTTAAAAACACAAAACTGCCAAGCGTACAGAAAACATTCCCGCGTCTGTGTAATTTATGATAACCGACGTTGTTCCGGTACGGTCAGACACGCCATTGGTGTGCCTGAACAAATGCGCCAAGTTACATTCTAGTTGTGGCAGAGCACTGCGTCTCCAGCAGTAGGGGCACAAGACACACAAATACCATACATTCACCCACGCAGGATGTGCAGATTTCTTGAAAATGGTGACCTTACTTGTGAGACTTCAATGAAGACTTGACAAAGTGCAGGTTGATTGTCAGACAGTATTAGGTGCTTGCTAAGATCTTGACCTTTTGTGCGTTTTATGTTCAGGGCGCGGGGGAGGGGATTTGGTTTTTAAAAAGGGTAGGTACTCATCGGATGCCTCGATCCCAAAATTTTACAAACACGTTTCTAAAGCAAATAGAGGTTAAAGTTCTACAATTTGACCAGAAATTGGATCAAAACACTACGTTTTGTAACAAAATGCTTCCAAAACTTTGAGAAGGAAAAGAAAAGTGACAGTTTGCCTGACAATAGTTCTTCCATGTGTATATATGTTAGACAGTGACAGGTTAGCTTATGGAGAGGAAAGAGTTCGAACTGCGGAATATTCGGAGGTGGTTCTTGACAAAAAGACTCAAATACAATAAACAAGTACACCTTAGATTCCATAGATTTTTTTTCAAGGAATATATTTTTATTGAAGTATTTAAATGCAAGTACTCGGTGGTATCTTCTGCTTACTCTGACAATGATTTTGTGAGACAATTTATAAGGTACTATTCTGAATTGTATTTGTTTAGATATAGTTGTAAACAGCATATAGCTTTCAGGATGTATCGCAAAATCGAGGGGTATACCCACATCTCGGCCATCTTTTTGTTTGCACAGTAGTTGTCACTGCAAGGCTGTATGTTTTGGCCGGACAATCGTAATGAGAGACGGAATGAGCGTCTTCGTCCATATCCCGTACTATGACATTGAGAAAGAGAAGTTAAGAAAACAGATGATCGAACACGTCCCAGATAAGACAGAAAGTATGGGATGTGAAGACCAATAAATGCGCCCTTGTGGCACAGCTTGTTTGGAAAACATCACGACATGTTTGCTGCAAGATTTGTGACAACATTGTAAATATGCCGCCGTAAATGGAGTTCATTTAACTAGCAGACTTTTTTGGGGGGCAGCACTGTCAGTAACAGGTTTTCCTTTGCAGGCAGCAATGTCACAAGCAGGCGTTCAGTCTTAGAAGACCATGTTACTAGCAGGCTTTCATTCTTAGAAGACCATGTTAATAGCTGGCTTTCATTCTTAGAAGACCATGCCATTAGCAGGCTTTTATTCTTAGAAGACCATGTCACTAGCGAGCTTTCATTCTTAGAAGACCATGTTAATAGCAGGCTTTCGTTCTTAGAAGAGCATCTCACTAGCAGGTTTTCCTCTATAGGCAGCCATGTCATAGTTTCGGTAAACTACATTTGTGCTCCACTAGAAACGATTCTAAGGTATCCAAGGTAACCCTGTGTGTCTCATTGTGACACCTAGGTATGTATCTTGAGACACCTAGGTATGTATCTTGAGACACCTAGGTATGTATCTTGAGACACCTAGGTATGTATCTCAAGACGCCAGAATAATTATTAGTCAAAATATCAGTAGAATTATAAATATAACTTGCCATTATGTCTAAACATTTCGTTTATCATCACCACAACAATACTGTGCAATGCGTAGTGTATGTAGGATTATTAACTTTGTTAAACATAAAAATGCACATAAATTTTTATTCGTGTCAGTTCCTGTCATTAAAGTACAATGTATTCTTTCCAGCACATATGCACTTTATGTTTAACTTTGTTAAACATAAAAATGAATATAAATTTTTACTCGTGTCTGCTCCTGTCATTAATTAGTCTGTTCTTTTCTAGGGTACATACACTTATATTCATTTGTATTGTGAATGGAGTTTTGTCGTCCAATTTGCAAAAAAAAATTGAAGGTATGATCCAGTTGTAGAAGTTTGATCTTGAGAAAATACCGGCATCGGTGATATACGTGCACATTTATTAAGAATCGTGTGAGACTGATGAATTGCACTTTAGTGATAATAACCACAAGTGTGACATTTATCTCCGCTTACTATAGACGGCATACCCTTTTATTCCATGAAGGCCATTTCTGTATAATTACAACTGAAATAAGACCACAAGGTCAAAATGTTCTAGACAACGAAAGAGATGAACATAATTTTCATCCATGAGTCACAATATAGCGTGACGGTGAAGTTCGCACAAGCTTGCTGCACACATAAACTTAATTTCCGCAAAACTAGTTTCACAATTGGCTGCCTCGTATTATTTAAAGTCAAGCCACAATATTCTTTCACGATATCATTGTGTGGAGTAGCTTCAGATTTTCTCCTGATTCTGGGGATTATGATAGATTCTTTTGTTAACGTAGTATGGGAATTATCATTTACATCTAGTTGAAATACCATTTCTGGCCCGGAAATTACACAACAGTGGGGTATTATGGGTTAGCGTGTTTCCTCGAATGTGACCCCAGGTTCATAACTTCAAGATATCTTGCCCCAGGTTTTGATTGATAGATCGAGGGAGCTATCCGTCGTAGGTTTCACGTGCTGCAGATTTTTATAGAAAAGTACTTCTCTTGGAAACTGTGCTAATATGCCGTGATTTTGTTTCAGTAGCCTTATTTGTCCAGTGTCGAGTCGAACACGTGTTACAGGAGGGAAATAACTTACCCCCTAAAAAAAGTCGAAAGAATGAGAAAAACACCTTCGACATACATAACTTCACGTGGTATCATGAATTCCACTGGGCTTTTGACAGCTTCGAAGTGTTAGCCAGTCCGTCCAATCATTAACTGCATAATCGCCCAAAAAATGTTTGTATCTGTTGGGCCGTGTCACCAGGTGTAGTTGGCTCATGCTATGAGGTGGAGCAGCCACGTTGAAAATTTTATATTGGCCATTATAACGCAGATGTTGGGGACGGGAGGAGGATTTTTTAATGATCCTTATAGCCATGTTTTGACAAATGAAAGGTACTCAACTGGCACACAAACCATGTATATGAACCGGTGCTTACTTACAACGCCTCGTGCTGAGTAAACAGTTCGATAGACAGATACATAGATATGTAGGGAGAGACAGACAGACAGACAGGTAGATAGATAGATAGATAGATAGATAGATAGATAGATAGATAGATAGATAGATAGATAGATAGATAGATAGATAGATAGATAGATAGATAGATAGATAGATAGATAGATAGATAGATAGATAGATAGATAGATAGATAGATAGATAGATAGATAGATAGATAGATAGATAGATAGATAGATAGATAGATAGATAGCAGCAACTAGGCGTGACTACAAATGTTCATATTGTCTGAATCCAGAAGGATCTTTGAACAACCCTGCAAGCAGACGGACCAACAGTCTTGTCTCCAGATTCCTGTAGACCAGATTTACCAGTAAATGCTTCAAAACTAGAAAGACTTGCTCTGCTGTGTTACTATCCTCTGCTCCACCAAATTCATCAATATAATTGATCCAAAAATTATCAGATTTGCGATGAAGGAGAGCAAGAACGTCACTGGTTCTTGGGCAACACATAACAGTAGAACGCAAACCAAAAGTTAACACACTGTTTACAAAAAAATTAGTTTTTTTCACAAAACAGCAAGTAAATGAATGTTACATGGATCAATAGGTATTTGTCAAAAGGTTGTAGACAAATCTCAATTTCAAATCAAACAACCCTTCCCTTACTCCGCCATGCATTCCGTCAAAATATCAATAGAAGAAACTGTAATTTAAAAGGAAAACCTAGATACGAATCCTTCAGAACATCATCATTGACCGAACCCTCGAATGGAAAAGACAAATCAAGAATTACTTGAGTAATTAATTAAGAAAGAACAGTCAGAAGAATCCTTTTTGGGAGCTGTGTTTATCTGAGAAGTAGATATTGGATCACAAAAAAACCTCGGACTCCAATGGACCAACAGTTGCTCCTAACCTCACCTCTGTGTAAATAAAGGAATCAACATATGTTAATCAAGCTGACGCCTGACTTTAATTTCTGTTGGTGCACCATAGCAAATAATAAAAGGTATACCCAACTGGAAATCTCAAAGCCAGCAAATCAGAATGTCTGGGTTTGAATATTTGTGAAAGCCAAGTGCACTCCTCCCTACACCTATATTCAAACCAGACAAAAGACCTGCAAAGCAGCACCCTAAACAGTTTAATATCCGTGATTTGCGCATCTGATCATGAGCATCCACAATATTCTATAGCTTGAACAAATTACATGAAACAGGAGGCCAACAATTACTTGACTGGTCTCCAAGTATCTCCTTCAAAGAAGAGTGTATCTCAGTCAAAAAGTTTTTGTCATGGCAAAATAGAGAATTGGAATCATGACATATACAACGATCATAGTTTGGCTTGGTACACATGACATCCATTCGATGTTTTAATTGAGAAGCTACATCTGCATTATAAACATATTTCTTAAAATGGCCGATTTTGTCTCTGGTTTCAAAGATAAATACTTACTTAAGACCTCGATAAATCCAGCCACAAATAATGGAGGAGAGAGTTCCTGATACCTTTAGAGGCATGTTGCAGACTTAATCTAGTATGAGGTCAGACTTCGACACGCACAATCTTGTCTCCAAGTTTTGGGTACGTCCGGACTTTATACGCTTGCCTTTGACATTGGAACGATTTTAACGATTCTTTTGGACTGTCCGTCACAGTCTTTTCAGCCACTTCATCCAAAACGAGAAGAGTCAGAATTAAGAGTCCATATCCTCCCTATTGTAGTTCCGCTTCCCCCAAACCAGTACGACCTTGAACGTTGCCACTGGGCCCCTTGGGCCCTGTTTTATATCCACCAAGAACCAACTTAGCAAGTTGGGCATCAGCTTGCAATGGCAAACTTTGGAAATCTCTCAAGTCGTTCAAAGTAGTCTTTTTACTGCCCTGGCCTTGCGCCTAGTCACTGTTTTTCACTTTGAAGATGCTGGCTGAAACATATGTTCGCTGCTTCCTGCCCGTAGGTGGCTTTAAAAGATCAGCAGCTCCCGCTTTTACCATCACACTTAGATTTATCAGGGTTGGGACAACTACACTCTGCCATCTGCGTGTCTAAAAGTTCCATGTCTTTTAGCAATTTGGTAATTTTGGCCAACTTCTCGGATTTCATTAGGTCTGCAATAACTAGAAATAGAAATGCTGGAAAAACTGATTAGCATATATTGCCACCAGCCTCTCTTCATAACCCTACTAATCCTTTGGGACCTGATTAGCATAAAACAAGACATCACCACCACACAGGAGGCGTTTAGCTGGTGGAAACCTACATATGATTCCAAGCAGATTGCACACTGTGGCCCATTGAGGAAGAAGCATATACTTATCAAAAGTAAACAGAAAGGAATAGCTGGCATTGGAGGGACATACTGCCGTTGGGATGGCTAAAGGAGGTGCGTCGTTTGCAGGCTGCAAAACGTAATGTTTACAAACTGCAACTTACGATCCTGCAGTTGATTTTGTAAGTCGAGTAACTCTTTTTCCAACTCAAAGTCAGTCTTAATAACTGCCCTTGTCAAAACCTCGACAACAGGCTGAGGAGAATCGACATGTACCGCGATTATTTGCTTCTGCTCTTTTGAAAAAAGTCCGGACAGAACTTCCTCTTCTGCTTCGGAAGACCTGAACTCGCTATCATTGATTAAAACATCGTTAGTCTCATCATAAATGCTCTTTAGCAGCAAAATATTATAATTAACCCTCTAAGTATGCCTACCAGCGGCAGCAGCCATAACTGTATGACCTTTGAGGTGTTTTTCTGACAAAATGGACTTCCTAACGACGAACTTTAAACACGATCAATGACCAGTGGTCTCCACTCCCTGTAGAGATTTATAACGGATGAATTCGAATTGAGAAGAACAAAGCCGCATGAAGTTACAGACAAAGTGACGTAGCAGAGGAAAAGAAAAGCTCTTTTATATAACGCAAATTAATTACGTCATATATGAATACATATTTAGTGCACATGCAAGCACAATGGGACTTACTAAAGATCGACCTTTTTTCATAATATATGTATGCGATTAAATATGTCGAAGAACAAGATTGATAAATTGAACACCCACGACCCATGGCCTATACGTGGCAATTGTAAGAATAAGAAGAGACCTCAAGTAGATTCTTCTGTCAAAAGCAATTGGGCGTGCAAAGTGGTTTCTCACACATTCTCATAAGAGAACTAGCCACCACAAGCAGTGTTTTCTTTTGAAACCAGGCGGTTTTACATGATTTTAGAAGAGTAACGTTAGTTCGTAGTTTGAACTTTGTGCCCTTTGATAATCTAAGAAACCACACTGCAGTAAAATGTTAACCTGTGATGCATTCCTTGCCTAGTACTGTCCCTTTACATACACCGGGTTTTACAACACAAAGAAAACAGTCATTCACTTCCAACAGACCCAATGGTGCAATGTTTAGGTCAGGTCGTTTGAATAACAAGCTTTCCAGAGCCGGCCAGGCTGGACTGTCGCTGCGTCTCGTGGTTTTAATTTTTGTAAATAATGAGAACACATCAAACGTCTTTGTCCATCTAACGAAAATAGTCCGAAAGACTAACGTGAATCGTGAGAACACCACATCAAATGTTTTAGTCCAGCAAACTCAAGAAGTCCCGCAGACAAATGTAAACAGTAAGAACGCATCAAAGGCCTTAGTCCAACAAACTCAAGTTGTCCTGCAGACAAATGTAAACAGTGAGAACGCATCAAATAACTTAGTCCAGCAAATTCGAATCGTCTCGCAGACAAATGCTAACAGTGAGAACGCATCAAATGCTTAAGTCCAGCAAACCCAAATTGTCCCGCATACAAATGTAAAAGGCAAGAACGCTTCATCAAATGCCTAAGTCTAGCAAATTCAAATAGTCCCGCAGACAAATGTAAACAGTGAGAACGCATCAAATGGCTCAGTCCAGCAAACTCAAATAGTCCTGCAGACAAACGTAACGAGTGAGAACGCTTCAAATGCCTTAGTCCAGCAAACTCAAATAGTCAAGCAGAGAAATGTAAACAACGAGAACGCAGCAAATGCCTTAGCTTAAGTAACGCAAATAGCCCCGCAGGCAAATGGAAAAAAATAATGGTTTTACTGCAAAATCACTGAAGAATAAGCCACTGGAGGAAACAATGGAAGCATGGTTTAAGGGTGAATAAAACATTGGCCTAATTCACGTGTAAAAGCTTCATATACTCCATAGATGAAGCCAAATGTATGCAGTGTGCTTCTTGCGTCGAAAGATCCGCGTGTGGGATAGAAAACATAGTTTTGCTTTCCGGACACCGCTTCGTGGTACGGGTCTGTGGAAAGAAATTTCATGAAGGGAATCAGTGCAAGATACGGTTTTGCTCATTACATTGGCCAAGGGATCACTCACTGAAGGAGTAACCAAGATTATTGGATAATGCTACAGTGATTCAAAACATTAGTATCGCTTATACTTGTTGATGGGCAGGTGCTGTGCAAAAACACCTCCCGGCCTTAGTTCAATATTGCTTCACATAGTGCATATAGTTGATGCAAAAATTGTCAAAGTCAAGATGCCGATGTGGTGTAGTCATGCGCGTAATTAATTCGGGCACATGTTCCTCACACACAGGCCACAGAGATACTGATTACCCACCTCTCAAAGTCTAATCTCGGTTGAGGTTACCATTTGTCGATAGTTTTGTCAACCGTGTGAAAGGGTTCTTAAAAATCGCCACTTATAACCAGGTGATTTCTCCTGCTGCTAAAACCACCTGCCTCTGAATGACTAGTTGTACCTAGGTTTATAGACTGACAAAATATAAATGAATCAATGAAACATTCACTCAGAAACCCGGGCAGCACAAGCCACTGAGCCAGGTTCTACACGTATCAAACAAATGCCTTTATTAACGACGCTTTGCATGTATTGTACCGCAAAATGTCTTTATTCCAAATGAACCATATTTGTATATACACATGCTATTTTCGTCCATTTAAAATAGGCAATCTTTTTTATCCTAAGATGAGACAAGCCACATATTTTATTGAATATTTTTTATGTTTTGTATGAAAGAAATATACTCCAGCATGTCTCTGGATTCGGCGGTGTACTTCACTTTAAGCTTTGATCATCATGTACTCTATTTAGATTGACAAATAGTGGTACAGAAAGAAGGGGAGAACTTTGTCTATTTGGAGAATGGCGCACTCACCATGAGTGACAGGGGGAGGGCTACTTTTACCTCCAGAAGCATCAATTGGGTTGTGAAGTGGAGCACTTAAATGTTTTGATTTCGAGCGCCAAAGTAGCTTCAATTCCCAAGCTGCGTCTGTCAAGCCCGAGACTCTGTAATGGGAGGTCCGTTTGGCATCTTATCGCACATTCTCATTTTTCAACTTTAAATTTGGAGAGATTTATTTCAAATAAGCTCCGCGTTTTACAAGCAAGACCCGCAGTACATACATATCCGACACAGCTCGCAAACTTTTCTATGTTGGCCGATGTACTGAAACAATAGGCTCAAAACTGAAGACTGCTCGCAGACGCTGCACACAGAGACACAGACACGGACACAGACAGACAGACAGACACAGAGACAGACAGACAGACAGACACACACACACAAACACACACGTTTCTGTTTTGGAACACGGTTTCCTCTAAATACTGTTGAACAAAATTTTAATCGGTAGTTTCTGGCCCTCAGATGTAGACGAGCTCACTGTAAGCAATAAATTTGTTTCCAATTCACAAAGGGATACGAGTACACTGCAAAATGGATGGATGATGACAACGGGTAATGGACCTTGGTTACCGGGTTGTTGGTCTAATTGGTGGCGCTTGCTGAGTCTTTCAGGTTTAGTCTTACACCAATATATGTTGATAAACGAGCTGAGTTTAAAACACCGTAATAATCAGAGAGTCCATTGCAATGGTTATACAGAACTTGAATGTTGATGTAATTTGCCAGAAAAAACACTCTTCAATATCAAATAAATCTATCTGCCTTGCTAACTTGCTTGAAGCATCCATATCAACTTGATGCAGATGAGCAAGGCTGCCTGTATTATAAAATTGTGCTCTGCAGTATGTGTAAACTTCTAAGGGTCCTTATCTTCTAATTGACCGGCCCTATAACCTTTTGGGTGGCTTCAGTACTTCCCTCAGAGGGTGTCTCCCATACTATTAATGTGAATTCCTGCATGTGCTCATGGAACTCTGGCTCTGTACTGGGCGAATGAAGCTGAGTTCAGATGAGTTGAGTTGAGTATTATAGTGTTCATAATTAATATCATTGTCAAGCACGATAACTTTATAAAATATTTCACATCAATTTATCAATGGAGATTATTAAATAAAGTCACTGTGGATAAAATAAAGATAGATTCATGTACATCTCGTGAAATCCACCAGCAAGAAAACCATTACAATGACTGGGGGCAAGTATTTACTATTACATTTCTGATTTAAGTAAATGATATAATGAATATTTAATAACAGATGCATTTGAACCGTCACCCACTTGTGCCTTATGCAATTTTGAGAAAGACGTGGATCGATGTCAATTTGGATGTAATTGGGACATAGACTTTGACATATCATCATGGCGTTTACATCGCTGTCCCTCTCTCCACCAGCTCATTCACGCGACTTAAAGTTTGTAGTTAATAAAGATATTTTAAAGGTTGAGGGGACCGGTTTTCAACCAACAGATGCCTTTTGTGGGTGTCTGCCTGTGTTAAGTCAGCAGTGAAAGTGGTTCTTCACGTTAATGTTGGAAGCTGAATGTTGATGTTTTGGTAATTATTGTATTTCTGCCTTTTGCAGTATTCAACTTGTCTGTCATAGTTGGGTTGGTATTTATAAATATGAGTAATATTTTCCTGAACTACTTAATATGACAACAGAATGGTGGACGTAAACAGTACAGTGTCCATTGTTTGGACACAACCGTCCGCCCTAAGGTGTTGGCCTATGATAAGATGTACTTTCTGTAAGATTTACCCTGTTCTACGATGTACACCTATAGTAAGGTGCACTTCCTATAATAGAATTTACCTCTCTGGTAACAAGAAGTACAGTGCCTGTCATAAATGGTACTTGGTAAAGGCAAGGTTTCTTCCCACAAAAGTTTTACCATGCTTTGCCACAAGACACACACAAACAGACAGGTAATGATGCACGAACCGGAGATTATGTAGGTGGCACTTATAGGTTGCCAATGCGCGCGCTGTTGGGCACGTGGTGTGACTCACAGGTTGCCGACGCATGCACCAAAGGAGATTGTCCAGCAGTTGGAACGCCAAATTGGTGACTGAAATCGCAGTCAGGTCTCACGTGTGCTCTACGGCATAACGCCCCAGCTGTCTGGCGCCCTTCTCTTCAAAAATAGTATCTTGGGTATTTGGGGGAATTTAACACGGAAATCTGTGTAAACCCTTACTCTCTCAAGCTTTCTGTTTCAACTGGTGCGCTCTCGACGTCAACCCTTTGAATATACGTAATGTCAAAGCTTCCTATCTTGTCTTCCGAAAGTTTTCTACTATGTTACATAATCTGTCAGAGCCTCCAATTTAAATCCTTGTGCCCAACAATTTTGCCACGTTTACCTGTTACCTTCGAAGGCTTTATGGTAATGACACTGTCCAATTGTGCTTTGACCATTGTCTTCTTAACCCTTATAGCTAACAATCTGGTCATTTGACCTTTTGCCTCTTCAGGCTATGCAGTTACATCCTCCTTTTCTTAACACTCTTTCCTAACAAGTCTGCCACCTTAACCTGTTGTTTCCAAGCTTTGCTATCACACCCTCCTCTTTTAACCCTTATTCCCAAAAGGTTAGCCACTATAACCTGCTGTCCTAGTGCTTAAATGTACAAATTTATCTCCTTATACATTCTTTGTCGAATCTACTGCTGTCAAATCTTGCCGCTTGTAATCGTATGCTCTTAAAGTCTTCCGGAAGCTTTCCACATTGACCGCAAACTCTCCAAGCTTTCGCCTTATATCTTCAATCTCGAACTTTATTCTTGATCACAAAATATTTTGAGGTCGGTTATCGGTTAATTTTTTAAATGCAGCCGTGTCTTAGTAAAGGTTGTTTCTTGGATCCTTATTCTGTCAATACCCTCTAGTTTAACCCATGTCTTCTCAAACGGAGGAGGAAAGTTTAAAATTACATTTTAAATGAAATGTCTTGATGTGGAACTTTTATTTGTAAACATTCATTGTTATGGACATACTTTTCGGAAGTGAATGTATTGGAGATACCTAAAATAGTAATGTGACTTGACCAGTGCTAATTTCTTGATGCGTTATTGCAAAGGACAGGAACCAACACCTCTTAAGCTTGTATACAAGGAACATGTATGGCATATTGCCTGATATATATATATATATATATATATATATATATATATATATATATATATATATATATATATATATATATATATATATATATATATAAAAGGTAAAATCCTTTATTATTTGATTCCTAGCATTCATATAGGGTCAGTATTGACTCAATAGTTGCTTTACTTGGTTCCTATCACTCAAGCCTTTTCATATCCATTTTATTAGTGTTTGCTCTGCCATTCGCTGACTTGGTTGAACTTCGAGTTGTATTTTTTCAGGAAAGATTAACAGAACAACCCTTTGCAATGATCGGTGTAAAAGCAACGCCCATATTAAGATAGTGTAATTATCTCTCTGAATTTCCTTGCCTTTTGACAGTTTCTAATGGCAGCTTGTTCAGAGAACCAAATTCAGAGCCCAATGTGTTTCCTAGAAAAATTTTATAGACATTATTTACATAGAAAGATTGGAAATATAAGCCAATAAGTCAACGTAATTGTGAGCACGTGTAAAACAGTCTTAAGTTTTATTTAGGACCAACCACCGCATGTCGTTGATCAGGCACATTAACGGCCAAGAGCCAGGCTGTGACACTGTGAAGTTCGCTCTAAGGCGGAGAACAGTTTTTGTGAAATTCACTGCACGGTGGTGTACAGTTTATGTCAAAGTCACTTCAAGGTGGCGTACAGTTTATGGCGCAATATCGAGCATCGGACATTGACTTCCTGGAAATAAACCATCTTTGCAGACAAAGGACAAGACTTGTACATTTTCGTGGCGTACGCTTTTCCCCTCAACCTTAATTTTTGAACGGTGATCATGCAAAGTCTTACGCGTATCCATAACCAAATCGGTGCAGTAGGACACCTGGAGTACAGTATGCTTTTAAGAATTGCATAGAGGTATTTATTGAAACAACTGAGTTCAAAAAAATAAAATTTCATCTGACCTATGGAATTCAGAAAAATGTTGCGAGACCAACTTTATTGGCAACAAAACACCATTTAAGGACCATTCACACGGCATAATCACAACAAAACACAGCAAGCCACTTTTTTTTTTTTTTTTACAAATGTACATACAACTGTCAGGGTATTTAAAAACGGACAAGCATAAATTTTGTCACATCTGTTATGTTAGAAAAATAATTTGTTCAGAAAATTAAATTGAAGTTGCATAATTGTTTGCATTTGTTTGCTTTTGTTAATGTTTTGAAGCGTACTTAGAAAACCCTTGACAAAACTCTTTTCGGTTCTCATGTTACCATTTTTTTGGTCATAAAAACCCTTCGTCTGTCTGCACGTATTTTGGGTTCCAAATTCAGCCCAAAAAATTTGGCAATCACCTCTTCTCAAATATATTTACCCACAAAGCTAATTAGGAAGACCTATAAAAACTTTAAGCCAGAGACTGTTATTTATGTTGAAGAAAACAAAGTAGCTTTGACCCATAGAAAGTCTGACGCATCACCGACTCGTTGCTTGGATCATGCTCCATAGGAAAGTAAAAGGTTAATAACTGTGGAAAAGGAAATTAAACGGACTTCATTAAATATATAATGAAACTTCATTTCCTTTTCCCGTTTTGTGATATGTCAGTTTTTCCGTATATGTCTGGAGTTAGGCTCATTACGCTGTACGCTCCTGCCCTGGCACAAATAGGAACCAGCATGCAACAGTAATGACGTATTCAAGTTTGACAAGTGTTTCTTAACTCTGACATAAGTATAAATAGTAATTTACAGACCACAATCCTATGATATTGAATATTCTTGACTAAAAGCATTATATCAGATGAAGTGTCAAAATAAGCTAAAACCAGGACACCACTGTCATCAGTGTTACATCACGTGATTGGTGTTACAAACATTTTTATGGACTCGGAAACTTTAATATTTCACCAAAACTTCTTTCACCTCATGATTTGTTTACTTGGCTGACTGACTGGCTGCTGACGTCTGGTACCATTGTGTCATTGATACATGCACTGTTTAATAAAGGCAATCTGGCAAGTTCACAAATAAAAGCATCCGAGGGTGTTTTGAAAAGCAGTGGACAAACCATATATATAGAAGTCCTGGTATAATTAATTACAAAAAGAAGCTTGAATGTAGTCTTCAGAAACAGGTATGGAGTCAGCTGGGACAGAATAAAACCTTTAATCGACAGCACTATAACATGCGAAGTGCTGCAAATAATCTAAATCACCAATTTTGAAACAGGGAATTGAGGAAAATTTTATATCTAGTCACTAAAGGTTGAATGCAAAATTAATTTTCCCTGGACTTTTTTGCAAAGCGAAAATATATTCGAAGTGACGTTAATCAGATAAGTACAACTTACAAAGGGGGGGGGGGCGGTTGTCTTGTTTTGTGTTTGTTTTATTTTTATTTTTGTTTTGATTTCATTTGATTTGATTTTTTTTTTACTTTGTGACTTGCAACTGCTGAAAATATACGTCTCTGATATAGCAATTGGACAGAAGAAAGGGGGAGGCGGAAGGCGATTGCTCGCAGCCCACGGTCCGGCACTTAGCTGATGTCTGTGATGATAGCAATTTAGCGATCTATAACTCAGGTTGACAATGGCTGCTCAATTCGACTTTGGTTTCAGTTTACATTTAGAATTGTATATTTCAACGTTGCTCTTTTCCGCTTTTCTGGTATGGTCTCGTCGTTACTGGGCCTTTCCGCTTCCGTTTCATTGGAATATCCTTGTGCCAGATTGCACCAGAATCCAAACGGTCGTGTTTGTCCACGGGGTATCTATAAACTGAGGATCTGTCTTGATGGCTCTGTGGCGGAGCAGGAAGGGCAGAAATATCAAATGATATTGGGTGCTGGCAATCTAATTTACAGAACATTTCAGGTCCAAGAGTAAAATCCCCCCTCCCCCGCCCATGACAATCTTTATCTTGAAACTGATTTCTGTAACTTCTTGAGGCAAAGCATGTTAAGTTAATCCATGATGTATTGTACTGCTGAGGATAATAGCCTGGATGACGTCAAGTATAGACATGGATGGCTCCCGGTACAACACCAAGTTTGTCAGTACACGAAGGGTCTATAAGTTTTCGAGAATCGTACGGGAATCCTATTTAATTCTCAGATTATGTGCATGATGTAGACGGGGCGAGAAATGGACAACTAGAAAGGAGCTTATCTTGGGGTATGGTGGTTACTCTCATAGGTTCTCGTAACCCATGTGGTAGTGATAATATCTGCAGATATTTAATAGTAATGCTATGAGCTCACCCCAACCTCGACAAGAGACCATGTTATCTTTCAGGCAGAAACAGGGACCCTGGCAGTAACCCAATGGGAACCGTATCTGTCTAATTATGATAAACGAAAAGGCAGCAAATCAAAGTTTGAATCTCATTTCTTGGTTTGCTTTCAAATCCCGGGGGAAGACTCAATATTTTCTAGGGACTCAAACCTTCATGTGATGTTGTACCAAAAGGAATTTCGACTTCCATGCCGCTGGAGAAACAACACGTGCTTCTCCAGAAGAAGACACATAATAAAAATAATAATAATAATAATAATAATAATAATAATAATAATAATAATAATAACAACAACAACAACAACAACAACAATAATAATAATAATAACAACAACAACAACAACAACAATAATTATAATAATAATAATAATAATAATAATAATAATAATAATAATAATAATAATAATAATAATAATAATAATAATAATAATAATAATAATAATAATAATAATAATAAGTATAACAGTGAAGATGATGATGATGACGATAATAATAATTTATTTGGAAGACTATCCTTTACATTAGGGGTACCCGGGCTTCCGGGTAAACCCTAGTGGGTCCGCAGTCAAAACAGAAACAAATAAAGTTGAATATATATAAACATATTTAAAATATGTACAAGGTTTAAAAGACTATTAAAACATATTTTTAGGTATGATCCGGTTTGTTTCAGACTCGCCCCTTAGGATTCAGGAATCGAGACTCAGGAAACATTATTGAATTAATATATATATATATATATATATATATATATGAAAAATACAAATATAGATACGGAAGACTTGTATTTAGGTCGCTAAGCTTCCAGACTTCAGTTCAAAACCCTTCACAGATTTTGTCAAACAAAGACCCGACGTTACTGCCATGCACATAAATCGTTTCAAGTAACTCGTATCATTTTGCTCGGTTGCCTGCATAAAGCGATTCCGGATTTTAGGAGTATCCAGTCCACCAAATTCCATATGCATGGATACATTATATTAAATAAATAAATAAATAAATGAATGAATGAATGAATGAATGAATGAATGAATGAATGAATGAATGAGTGGATGGATGGATGGATGGATGGATGGATGGATGAAGGAAGAAAGAAAGAAAGAAAGAAAGAAAGAAAGAAAGATAGAAAGAAAGAAAGAAAGAAAGAAACAGAAAGAAAGAAAGTGGAGAGAAAATGGGCGTGCCTGGCCCTATAAGGCCAGGCTGGGAGTGAAAAGCAGTCGAGGCATGCGTCATTTAAACTAAACAGTGTAAACTTTACATGGATAGTTTTATATATTTATATATAATAGTGGCCTTGATCCGACTTTTTACAGTCAATTCTGCATATTTTATATGCCCGTACCACAAGCACTGATGTCTAACTCTGATGGGGTACGTGATCGTTATTATTACTCTATGTCAAAGGCACTGATGTCTGACTCTGATGGGGTACGTGATCGTTATTATTACTCTATGTCAAAGGCACTGATGTCTGACTCTGATGGGGTACGTGATCGTTATTATTACTCTATGTCAAAGGCACTGATGTCTGACTCTGATGGGGTACGTGATCGTTATTATTACTCTATGTCAAAGGCACTGATGTCTGACTCTGATGGGGTACGTGATCGTTATTATTACTCTATGTCAAAGGCACTGATGTCTGACTCTGATGGGGTACGTGATCGTTATTATTACTCTATGTCAAAGGCACTGATGTCTAACTCTGATGGGGTACGTGATCGTTATTATTACTCTATGTCAAAGGCACTGATGTCTAACTCTGATGGGGTACGTGATCGTTATTATTACTCTATGTCAAAGGCACTGATGTCTAACTCTGATGGGGTACGTGATCGTTATTATTACTCTATGTCAAAGGCACTGATGTCTAACTCTGATGGGGTACGTGATCGTTATTATTACTCTATGTCAAAGGCACTGATGTCTATTTCTGATGAGGTACGTGATCGATATTATCCCTCTGTATCACTGATGCTTACACGATCAGGCCAATTGTTCGAGTTGCCAACAAGCAGATCATTAAACATATCGGCCAAGAGCGGTTGATCCACAGGCAGGACTCCATTGACACAGCAGCTACACGGCTTCCAACAAACCAATGTCACTGGTCACATAAAGGTTACTTTGTTGACAGAGCATTGATAATTCCCTAGATGTTAAGGTCATGTTCTAATCCAAGGACTCCATCCCACCTTAGTGGAGAGTTTGTTCAGACGTGTTTACTTCCTGTCAGCTCAGGACTGTCACCTTACTGGACAAAACTATGGCCTCTTGTCATATTGTCTCCGTCCTGAATTAACATCTTGAACTGACAGAAAAATCACTTCTTACTTTGTTTTGTTAGTTAAAGCTCTGTGTGTGGCACTCTTGCGTTTTTCGTGCATGTTGCCATATATATTTCAGATTTGGAATCGTTATGACCATCATTGATTGCTGAATGGCAACTGAACCCTAGCTTTAATGCTTAGACGCGAACCGGTTTCCACCTGGCAAATGAAACATGGACTTTGGGTCCCACACATTAGAGTCTGAACAATAGTGCTAACGGTTTAAACGAAATTCTTGTTACAATACAAGACATTGTATATCGGCTTAGTCAGGTATTACTTCGACATACGTATGTTCAAAATGATATAGACTGTGAGGCAAAGTTAGTCGCATATTCAAAATGAATTGTAGTATATCGACAGCACAGAGAATAGTGCAAATGCTAGTGTTGAGATAAGTATGACGTCATACCAACATGAATTTGCAAGAGATTGTAGCCAATGAAAATTGCTATTACACATGATAAGAAAAAGGTGGTCAGGAAGAATGATAGTTTCCAGTCACGATTTTGTTAGAAATGGCATTTCAGAGTGTCAAGACGATGTGATTTGTAAAAGTACTTACTGATTCTTTTTCGAATGAGAACTTGAATTTATATCATGATACAACTTTAGTGCGGTTGTCTAGTTACGGGCCATTCTTGCAAATCCTGTGGTCTCCAATATAGTAAGAAAGTTGCTGGGGAAGGTTGTCGAAGCGCTCGAAACGATAGTGATCTGTAATTGAATATATGTATACATACATATTTACATGCATGCATGCATGCATGCATGCACATTTGCCACACATACATACATACATACATACATACATACATACATACATACATACATACATACATACATACATACATACATACATACATACATACAATACATACAAGCGTATTTTATGCTGCCGTCAGAATAGAGCAAAGTACTTAAGCTGTTATCATGAGCGCCTATTTGACCGGACTGATCAAGTAAAGATAATGTTGTCTTCTCCCGTTTTCTTTTTCTTTTCTTTTTGTCGTAGTCTTTGTAGCGAGATATCACTTATATCCGACTACGCTGTGTCCCTGTTGTTACTACGTTACATTGTACTTTGATCTCATGGGATTGATAAGCATCAATCACTGAACTTCAGCAATGGTTTGGTTCCTGACAAAGTTTTCAAGTTGGAAAATTTGCAAAATTAAAATTTTTCCTGTTACACAAACACATTTTCGCGAGGCTGCATGAACATATTGAAGACCTAGATACGATATTGTTTGACCGCAGCCGTATAATCTATTTCATGGCACAGTGCACAATTAGACCAAGACGTTCCAATGATGTTAAAGCCAGGACGAGCAGGCAACCGGTCAGATTTATACACCCATCATTTCAAATTGTGGTAAGGGTGTAATCTCCTGGTTTTACATATGTCATTTCGGATAAGCAATTGGGAAACAGGCAGAGCCTATATGTACATGAATCCCTGTAGCACGTTAAAAATGTTAAATAGTAAGACAGTACACGTGGTGGAAAAACGTACATTGGTTGCAAATAGATACGCTATATACAATAGATTATTTTTATATAAAATAGATTAGTTTTATATGCAACAGATTATTCAATCACTATTCTATGGATAAGAGGACTTGGACATTCGAAAAAGAACTGGTAAGAAGTTTCAACCGCATTTGCATTCATTGAAGCATACAGCCCCCTTTTTGTTTCATGTTACATTTCGGCTGACTGCAAATATTCTGAACTGAGAATGTGAAATGTTTAATCTAGTACCAATGTAACACAAGTCGTTAGTTTTGGTTTTACTCCTTTGTTAATCCTTGCACCAGACTAAACATCAGTTATTGGGATTCTCATGGTGCAAATGAAATAAAGTGTGTTTTTCATGCACTCAAGTAATTCTAAATGGAGGACGAGTGGACTTATTAGATGGGTTTTGGCGTATTAAGTGCTTTCTGTCTATGGCACGTTTCGGCATTTAATACTTGATAAGCTATAAATGATAATATCAACTACACTCAAAACTCCATTTCTTCGAACTTTTTACCAGAAGTCCAGTTTATTTCGTGGCATATATACCCCATCATAGTATTTGTCCGTGGCTTTACAAGATTTCTGTGATACTGTTTCGGTGAGCGGGGGTGGGGATGGGTGGGGGTGGGAGAGGGGCATCTGTCACCTGAAGACAACAACTGGGTTACGCTGCTCATACAGCTTGGCCCACCAAGTGGTACCTGAGTCGTGTTGCAGGGAAAGCTTATCATACAGGCAAAATACATAGAGTGATCATTGTGTTTATGGGCAGTTGTGCAGCTGATCCGATCGTCTCAGAAAATACAACATTAAATCATTGTGATAGACGATTTTCTATGCAAAAGTCAATTCTTTTGTAAGCTGAGAAAACAAGTGGTGGCTTTGAAGATACTGAATGGTAGAGTCACTCAAAATGGAGAGAGGTGGCTATCGCGTAAACTTGTCCCACCTAGGTTTTGCTTGACTACACTGGCATCACGATATGTGACAACCGACACTTTGTAATGTGAAGCTGTACCAGCAGTTGCTGTCAGTGCATGCGAAGAATGGCAGACAGCAGACTATCGTGGTACCTATACGGACGTATAAAGGTTAAACGGTCAGGAACAAAATGAATTTTAATGCATGGAAGACTTGGTAAGTGTTCGGTGCAAAGTAAAAGAGATTCTTCTAAAACCATCATTTACCAAGCAGACATTTTCAGCAATTTTTTTTCACGACCAAGATCGTGGCCTAAGCAAGTCTTGGAACCAATAACATGCCACCCATTGGACTACGTGTTTGCTCTTTATCACTTGCTTGTGATACACAAAATTATTGTAAATGGCTTAAGCAAGCGGTATTTGAAACTACCAGTCGTTATCGACCCAATTCAGCAGGAGAGTGACAATTTGCATGGAAGTTAAATGCTGGTTTAATAAGAAGCAGAAACATTGCTGTAATGAAGTCACGCAGCATTACGTAAAACTATCCGGTGAGGAGAGCTTGATGTTTGTTAGAATGGACAATAGTCTCCATGAGCACAGCAACAAAGAGAAATCTGGTTCTGGTGCATCAACAGCGGTTGAAAAGGTTGGATAAAGCCAGCTGGGTACCCGCTGTACTCTGATAAAACCTGCTGGGTACCTCGTAGTACGCGACTCTGTGTCAGTGCAAACGGCCGGCTTGACACAGAGGAGCACGCAAGAGAACACGTTTGCTCAAATGAGGTCTTACATGATATCTTATCCGTTCATGTTCGCCTTGACATGCCCCTCAGACATATCATTTGATGGGAAAAAATAGTAATCATTCGAATCTAATGAAATCACGGAGATAGAGACGCATATGAAGTGCTTTGCAGCTGTTGTGACACAAAGCACATACTCTAATGACTGAACAGAACAAAATTACACAATAGAGTGATTTAAATTAACACAGGGCTGTTATGCATCTGCAGAAGGTGTACATGCTGTTAATCCCTTGCCCTTCAAGCAACACAGCCTCACCACTCTCTGTGCGGGGAGAGCAAAGCTGCAGCACAAATTAACACAAAACGGTTTGAAGGAAAGTACTTTTAGATAGAGTAAGGTTGGGTAGGATATGATAAGATGAGCTGAGAGGAAATGAGATATAGCAAAACAAAACAACACATAATGGTAGAAGACAGTGCGATAAACTGGTACAAAGCCCATTATACATGATGCTTCTGGCAAGAAATGAATATTTCTTTCATGAGATGACAAAGCAATATAAGTAATTTGCGCCGTGGAATTAGGGCATCTAGTCAGCAGTCAGCTTGAGAAAGTGCCTCCATTTATAGCGTGATGCCAAGATGAAGATAAGGAGTCACTT
>OZ026612.1:143447592-143480592 GCA_964020975.1 Hermodice carunculata
TGATGAAATGAAACAACGTACGAGTCAGATCTCTTCAAAAGAAGTATTCATAGATCACAAGACACCAATTGCTTAGATTTGCACATGACTGGGCCATTTTTGCAAAATGAAATTTTAAAAACGACACAATTATTAGCGTTCACAAAACAACAGATCATGGTCATGTCGAAATGCATTTCTTGTCCTGTCATAAATCCAATCATAAGATGATAATATTGGCCATCTAGATGTCATTCTGCAAAAGCCAAATTAATCTGAGCATTCTTCTGATATGGCGAGAACAAAGCGTGTGGATGAGCACCACATACACATCTATTTTACGGCACTGTTATAATGTCGCGGCTGTGGCACACAGCACTCAACAACCGGTCAGCATGCTTTGGAACATTTTAATTGAGATAACGATAAAAGTGTTTGACGTAAATGTTTAACACCATGTTCCATAGCCAACCATGGACATTTGACGAAACATAACTTTTGATTTGTGCCGTACATCATGTAACCGTGAAATCCAGGGCTACAATACACTGACCGTGCTGCGTAAGAAAACCTATGAGACGCACAGTTGCAAAAAAAAAGGTTTGAGAAAGAAATTTACCAAAGGACAATTAGGACTGAGAAATATGGGGCATTGTCATACATCTGGTGATTACTGACGGCATTATGAGGCTACAATGAAACAGTGTTGAACTTTGTAACCTTTTGAAATGAAATACATTCTGTAACAGATTGTTAGTTTCAAACAAACTAGTCGCTTTGAAATTTTTATTCTTTAATTCAAACTTAAACAGGCTTGATTATACTGCTATTCTGGACCAGGGGACCGATATTTCTCATCATATATATATATATATATATATATATATATATATATATATGTATATATATATATATATATATATATATATATATATATATATATATATATATATCATAATAGGCTGAGATTTAGAAAACTGCTATCAATTCTACGACTTAGGAACATCCGTCCAAATGGACTTCTGCATTAACTGCTTGGGCAGCAGCCGTGATGGACGAACCACCCTCTGTTTATTTATGCCTTAATAGAATTAAATAGAATTTTTTGATTGGATTGTAAAGCTTATTTACCAAAAGAACAGACTGCAGCTCAGAAGATTTTAGCCATGAGAGGACACCGCAGGTCAAGTGGTCACCTGATCTATTCCGGCCAATCAGATATCAACTGATCCACCTGAACCGTGTTGCTCTCTGTGCTCCAAGTCTTTTAGAGGTTTTCTCTTGTTCAACACACACAATGATACTGGGCAGACAGACAGTTGAAATGCCTGGTATTGAACAATTCAGATTATTAAACAATCTGAACAAAGTTGCTTGCCTCTGTTCAACAGATTGTGCGGGTTTTTGAACTGATGATATTGATCTGTGTAAGGAAAGCGTTGCACTAAGGTTGGTTCCGCACCAACCTATCTGGACATTCAGTTCTATATTTGTTCTAGTCTTGCGTCCAGAATAGGGATAACACGGTAAAGTACAATGAATAAGGCGATAAACCGACAAACTGACGAAACACAGCACTGAGGAAACAGTTGATTGTATCCGGTGAAATCTCAATGGACGGAACATCAATTCTAACCACCACAAAGATGAACTATAGGGGACCAACAAATGACATCAAGTTTTCAATTTCTCAAAAATAATGTGAATGTGTAGTTTTTTTATTACCACATCCTGAATTATGCTAGATTGTAATCTTTCTCTCTTTGCCCCCAGTCACCATCTGCCAACACTCGTGTGTCACAGCAGGGGACTTTGCTATATCTCTACAAGCGATGTTTTCCTCCAGGGAAAGAAGTTTTCTGTCGCAAAGGATTTGTGTAGTTGTTTCATATAGGAAATCGATAGGCCAGTATACCCAGGGGGCTAATAGGATTGAGGGGATGGACATAACTGCCGTGCATAATAACATATCCAGGGCACCGGTATATCTAGATTTGTGGCTGTAAATCTAATGGTCAAAAATTTAGTACGTTCAATATGACCGTCGATAAACTGATCTTAAACCTACAACTATATTACATGCTTACTTTTCTCGTACTACCAATCATTTCCAATGTATATGCAGTATTCACTTGAGTCTGAAATAATATCTTGTCTCATATCATATTATATCTGAGAGACGTACATTGACAAATTTTGGTTAAGGCGTTTGAGCACACATATTCTATTGAACAAAACCCATACTTGTGATTGCTGTTCTGAGCGTCTGCTTGTATTACCCTGTTATGTAACAGGCAGGCGTTTTTGTAAGTTGGAATTAGAGGAATAATTCCCGACCATTCACATCTGATTTTGTTTTCAGATGTCCAAGTGGGATATTTTATGGTTAATTGTAAAACATTGCACCCTATAATGTGCTGCCGAGTTCTCTCCGTCAATCCTTCCATCCCGTCTATTTGTCACTGCGATATCTCCAACATGATGACCCATGTTGGTCAAATTTGGCAAAGAAGTACCTCATTAAGCGAAGATAGTTTGATAGGAATTTTTTTAAAAAATAATTTTCATTTTTAACTACACTATGCAGACCAAGGGCATATGACCATTGGGAAAATCAAAATGGGTCATTTTCACCTAATTCTGTGAAGGCTAAATGTTAAAAGCCGTGTAGTATCCCATGATGTCTATTCGGCCTCTGACCACAACTATTCAGTCATATCTAACGTTGACTACTTGATATTTTATTAACGTCCTTGACCCACCTTTTGGCCACTTGTTACATTCTTGCAGGAAACGTGTTTTATTTTATAATATTTTTGGGTCATCATAACGAACATATCAGTTATTCTGATCTGTTTCTTAACTTTGGCATACGTCGTTATGTATATCTTTAAAAAAAAATACACCCAGTATGTTTAAAATGCCTTTAGGGCTGTCCTCTTATTTCGCATGTCAGTATAAAAAAGTGGGGAATCTGAGAGATGTGACACCAGGGGGCGGACAGACATATCCGTGTAAATGCGGGCCGTCAAAGTTGTTGTTTTTCCCAGTTTGATCTTATTGCTGAATTGGCTGCATTTGGAGAGGTCTTCAGACGCTGACACCTACAGCCAAGTCCACAATTTTGTAAATAACCTGATTGCTGTGAAATTGCATGGGAAACAGGTTTGATTAAATTGCTACTTGCTATAAGAACATTATAAACTCCCCCAGTGTCATAACAGCTTTGATCAGTCATTACTATCGGCTGCAGTACATCTTCTAATAAATTTATGTATTCAATGCAAATATTCGAAAAGAAAAATAGAAAATAAAAGTGAAATATTAATAATGAAGTGAAACATCAATAAATGGAAACTTAACACGTAAATTAAAACGACGTGTATTTACAGATTTTATTCTGATAAAAAACACTCCAGCAACGTTTAGATTAGAGGTGATTTACGTTGAAACACATTGGTGGAAATAAATTTTTCTCTTTCAAAATCAGGGCGTCACCTCCTTTGCAAACATGACATAAAGGATTTAATTAGTACGGCATTTCCGCTTACTTACTGTACTATTTTTTTTGGTAAAACACTTTAAATAGACTTGGACTGAAGTTATATATATAGATATAAAGATATAAGATATAAAATTGTCTTTGTCACTGGTTGGGTTTATATTTATACCAATAAAAGGATGCCGGGTAATCAAGATACAAATAGCGCTTATGCAACAAAAAGCTTTACAAAAACTAACTTCAACTGGAAGTTGCTGTCATTAGTTTTTACTACTTCCCACATTGCTTCAAGAAACCCGACGGGCCAAAAAGAACAGGTAGATTAATGATCATTCTCACCATAAGTCCATTTACTACTTCTGAGAAAGTCAAAATGTGCAAAGAAACATAAGTAGAAGAAGCATTTCTGGCGAAATGATTTCACTTTGCATAGCTCACTGAGTACATAGAACGTTCTGAACGTTCAATTGGACGTACATCAGTTGACTTTCTGTGACTACTATCTCTTTCAAGATGGAAACTGATTTGCAGGCACCTTTATATTAGCAACTAAACTTTCAAAACGTCACATGCTTCCTCTGTGTTAGACGTTAAGGCTTCATTCAGTCAGGCACGCGACTTGATCAAACCTTTATTTCGCATTTAATGATATTGGAAGCATGATTAAGCTTGCAATGTAATGTGTAAAATATCTATTAGAGGTACAGAAATTGTTGCCTTTTACCTCGGCATGGCATCTAAAGAGTAACTGCTGCAAAAAGCGACTGAAAGTGTGACAATGACAATTGCCTGTTTTGATTAAACGTACAAATTACCTTCATAGTAGCAGGAAAATGCGCATGTCATCCAGTTTTACTTAAACATTAGTCACATGATCCCTGCTTACGTAGAAGCGTCTGTTGCTTATTTCTACTCCAATATAACTAGGCGTGTGAAATGCGTTTCCAGACAACGAGGGACACCCCGTACAATTTGGAAAATGCCTCGTCATGTAAACATTATTTTGCTGATGATATCCACTTAAATAGAAACAATTTATTCATAGAGCGGCCACAAATGGTAACTGGCCACCTGTTTGCTGGTGCTTGGCAGCTTGACCTCTTGTCGCTTTCATTGCTGAAAAGAAACAAGACAAGACCATGTTCCACCTGATATTGTGTACCAAGGAAAGGGGAACTTCTCTGCAGGGCCTTCTGATGCAGATCCAATGGAGCCGTCAACCAAAATTTAATTATCACATCTTGATTCGTACTAATTGAGTGTATATAGCTTTAGATATGTAATGAAGTCAACTTGAGAATACGATTGAACTATGCGATAGAAACCTATCATATTGAGAGGTCAAATGGATTGAAAAACTTTATAAAGCACCAATGTGTAGGTGATATTTGATTCCTGTATTAGCAAACTAAAAACACAAAATTATTTTTTACCGATGCTCGACCTAGCTACCATATTTTACAAGACCTCATAGTCTCTCTGAACCTCTTCTGCCTCGTCACAATCAAGGAGGTAACTGTGACCTGCCTCGATTTCACTCTGTAAAAAGAGACGACGGGATTGGTTGTGCGGTAGCATTGTATTCATCTCCAGGGGCGTAAATACACACACGTATATGTACGTCCGTGGCATCGCGATCTCTGTGTGTCAAAAGACGCACCCAGCTTGACTTGAACTTCCTGGTTTTGTGGTAATGTGGTTTTAGGGTTATGAGGTTTTGGAGTTATGTGGTCTGGGGGTAAAGGGTTTTGGGGTCATGTGATTTTGGGGTTCTGCGCACCAAGATTCGTTTAAATAACAAAAATATATTGCGCCTAAGGTGCGTGGAGGAAGACTGTGACGTAGTCAAATCATGGAATTGAAACAGTCAATGAAAGTAGAGCTGCGTCCGAGAGGTTTAACTGGGCGGGCTGTTTGGATACAGACCATATCAAGACCACGTGATGCACAGATGCACAACTCGCCTTTGGCAGAAGGACGCAAAGTTGATAAGATGCATAACAAAGCAGAAAATGATTATAACAACAATAAATGAATGAATGAATAATGACAATATTGTTTTGATTGTCAGTTTAATATTGCAAACTATTCAAAAGAAAAGTAAATTGTTGGTGAAAACATCAAATTATTGCAAAAGCAAAACGCAGTAGATAGTCATCTTCTGGACGACAATTCATTTATCTTGAACAACTAATCTAAGACAGAAACAATGGACCCTTTACAAAAACGGTGGTCTTGACGTCATCCATTTTCAGACATGATGCGCACTACCCAGTAGAACTGCTAGAAACTGCAATAGGCAGCACATACAGAGCGAGTAGGCTGCAGTTTATGTGGTGATTGCGTTCCCCTATACCAGTAAAGCCACCTGCAATTACGGAAAAAGCCCAGAACCACGTGAAGAAACTCCTTCGTCAATTGCTTCCTCCCCTATAAAAATAACCACTATTAACACTTTCAGTGCCAAATTTTGGACTAAGCAACAGCTTGCTCCGCTGTCGACCTGGAGTATTCTCTCTGAAACTAAAGGCATACTGATACTTGAATAAAAGATCTTTTTACGAGGAATACGAATCTCAGATCCTGATGATAATTCAAACTAGTTTGACTAAAGTAGATCGACTTAAGACGTGATTGGCACTGAAAGAGCTAAAACGAAGAAACGAAGTGCAACTACTATTTATGGAGATGTGGATGTCGGCTTATACCATAACTATGTCACTCTTAAGTTGAGAAAGCATTGAAACAGTAGTCGTCAATGACGGTTTTGACCTCTTGAGGGATAAGTTTGCTTTATTAGATAAACAGTCAGGAGTTGGACCTTGTCCCAATAAACAAATTGGTATGACTGTACCATCAATTTTCAAAAGCAGTTAAAATGCAAATAGTGGTAGCAGTGGTATATTTTGATATTACCCAGGATTTTGATAAGGTATACTACCCTGTTTTTTTTGTACAAACGTTTCAATGAGGCACTTCTGGGTCACTCGTGCACCAGCGTTGTAGCAATTAATTCAATATCGTATTCAGAGGGCTGAGTTCATTGAAATATATCAGCAGGGATTCTCCAAGGACTATTCTTTGCCCCTTAATATTTCTTCTTTATTTCAAATAAATTATCGACAATGTAACTTTTCATATAAGGATTTATACGGTGATGATGTGACTCTGCGTGATTTCATGAATCCCATCGACTATACCACCACGGTGAGAGGCTATCTAAAGATGAATGAAAACTGGTTTCGGCAGCAGTTTACCACTTTGAGGAGGACTAAACTCAGACTCAGACTCAGACTCAAACTCAGCTTTGTTCGGCGAAACAACGACCAACACAATAATACATCTAGCAGTCAGAACAGTAAATAGGTGAAACACAAAAGTAGTTGCAAATATATATGGTAAACAAAAAAAACCCCCTAAACATCATTGTACATCAGTATATCCGCAACTCAGGATGTACAAATTTGCAATCGTAGACGCTACCTACCAAATTTATTGGTATCATGATAAAACACAATATATGGTCATAAATGAGAAACGTCATCAAGAACAGAGCAAGAGAACTTATGGAATGCCCCTTGTAAGGATATGTTTCTTTAATAGGAGAAATAGCCGCATCCAGACGCTCTTTGGAAGAAAAAACTGATGAAACACCACACGTAGGAAATAGACATTGTCATTCTTTGAAATCTTGGTTGGTTATTCAAACTAGAGAAGCTTGTTCGATGTTCTCTTTCCAGTGAAAGCTTGATTTAGCCATTTTGCACTCTGCTGAATCCAGTTTTTCTTTCTTTACTTAATGCGATTTAACGCATGATTGGAATTGCAATGCAATGTAACAGTTCCAGAGATTGTTGTCCATACAATGCCATGAGAATTTTCGACGTGATTTCTGCACATATAAAGCTGGATATTGTAACAAAGTGAAAGCTGATATACACGGTCCAATGGGCTATAAAGCTTTATTTGAGCCTTGTTGTATTAATGTTGCTTTAAATACTTTCTACGAAACTAATTTGATTTATTAGCACCGATTTGATTAACTGAGTTCGGTTCTTTCCCGAGAAACTTGCCCCAAAAAGTAAAAACCCATTAAAGAGTACAATGTATTTCACTTCCGTTCAGGACCATTTTTTGGATAATTGAACGACACGTGTAACGCTCTTATTCCGTTTTCATCCTTGTAATTGCGTAACTTAATTTTGGATTAATGAAAAATGTTACGTAACACCACCGTGTCTTCTGCGATGCTCACTGGACAATCAGTCTCAACTAGAAAATAACGTGTGCGCCATCCATTTTAGCAATTCATAAGACAAATTCAATGTGCACCTATCGGTGACAAATTCATCCGTGCCTTCATAAAGTCAAAGTAATTCAACAATTTTCCCTGTCCGCTCCTTTAACCTATGCGCCTCTGCAAAGTTCTTCGCGCAAAGTCGGTCTGGTTATACCCGATAATTCAACTAAAATGTGTGGCCAGTATTCCAAGGGTTAAGTATTGGACTCAAACCGGCATCAGACCGTTTGGTGCACTAAGATGGAATCTTGCAAGACAGGTTATACATCATGGACACCTATAATGGGCGGAAAACTTCGGAACTCCTGTGTTGGTTAGAAATAAATTACGTTTGCATGGATTCACTAATTTCTGTGTTTAAGTGGCAAATCGCTGATAGTTTTGGACTATACTCTTCTTCATTTATACTCTAGTTTTTATGAAAAATTGAGCCAAAAGTCTACTTTTGATTGGTTTAGATCAGCGTGTTTTACGTGGTACAGATAAGTTACCATGGGTTTGTTTACCCCTACGTCTTGTTTGGCAGGCAGGATGTTCACATCTTTTGATTGTGTGAAAGTCTAAAGTATCCGGATGGTGAATCCAAGAACCATGGAGCTCTAGAACTGTGTGTTCAGGCCACCGCAGGACGGTAGCCCGGGGACGGTAGCCTGGGGACGGTAGCTTGTGGCCGTTTGTTTCCCAGAGACACGTCTCGTCTGCGGGGGCCATATATTAGCAGGAAGACAGATCAGTAGTGATGACCGCTTTGATTCCTTTAAACGTTTAGATTAAGGTGTTTGGCATCAATGACGTCTCCGTGTAGCCAAGTGACAATAGGCCAAGCAGAAGTGATTTATCCTGGATAATATGATTGCCTCGCCGTAGCAGGGTTGAGTGTCTTGGGTTATTGCAGTCACCGCTCAACTTGATGTGTCTGCATCAGTTTCGCGCTTAAATCGGTCCAGATTGACTTGCAGTTTATAGAAGCCGTTTGCTTCACTTTTTTTCCTTTGACAGGTTCCAGTTGATATATTAGACTTTTGAATGAACGTCTGACAGAAAACATCACCAAATAATGCACATTTTCCTTTTTTGCATTTCTACGTTGTAGGCCACTTAGACTGCGTAGCGTTATACTGTTGCTGGAATGCCACGGCCAGGCTTGTTAACGAACAGAAGACCACGCTGGACGCCTCGTGTTAACTGTTGGTCACCCCTTGTTTTCCTAGCATCTCAGGTTGTCCTGGCTGACCAAGTGCACAGCCATAACGTGATTGCCCTTAAGCCAAGATTAAAGCCAAGATTAAAGCCCGTTTGCCTTTGACATTTTTAGTTGCAATTCCATCTTATCAGTGCGACGCCAGCAAGGTTTCGAAAAATAGTAACCTAACCATTGTAACGTGAAAGTATTTTACGCTTCGTCCTAGTTACACTCTCTTAGAATTATGCCGCGCAGTTTTATGAGCCAGCTTGTGATGAATTCATTTGTCTTTTATGAAAAAACTTAAGACATCAAGATATTACACATGTACAACAGCAAAGTGAAATATTTTCTACATGCGATGAGTCGGTTGCGTTTATTACAAAGAGTAAAAATGAGAGACCGAACTACTATGGATAAATATGAATTGAAGAGAATACCAAGCAAAGCACATCCTTTCACAATGGCTGAAAAATGTATTCGTATCCTCTGGTTGCACCTCGTACGCCTCTTGGTAACCATAACATGGGACTGGTTTAGTAACATGAGACTGGATTGGTAACATCTATCCACCTGCTAAACACATCGGAGATATCTGTCCATAAAAGAGACTTATAT
Organism: Hermodice carunculata; assembly: GCA_964020975.1. Lineage (NCBI taxonomy): Eukaryota > Metazoa > Annelida > Polychaeta > Eunicida > Amphinomidae > Hermodice > Hermodice carunculata. Next base: position 143,457,175 of record OZ026612.1, read on the forward strand.
GGTGACACCTGTGCATAAAAGACGCTCACATAGGTACAACCATTGGGTTGACGAGGTTTATACTACCAATGGAACATACTTATATGCTTTCTTTCATTGAAACAAATATCTAAAAATCCAGTTAATGGAAAATATCTTTACTGGTCACGTATACCAATAAAATATTATCATAGATTGCTCCCCATCAACAGCACAGATATAGGTAGCACCATGGAACAGATATAGGTAGCACCATGGAACAGATATAGGTAACACCACTGAAAAAATATAGCTAGCACCATGGAACAGATATAGGTAACACCATGGAACAGAAATGGGTAACACCATGGAACAGATAAAGGTAGCACCATGGAACAGATATAGGTAACACCATGGAAAAAATATAGCTAGCACCATGGAACATATATCGGTAACACCATAGAACAGATATAGGCAACACCATGGAACATATATCGGTAACACCATGGAACATATATAGGTAAAAACCATAGAACAGATATAGGTAACACCATGGAACAGATATAGGTAACACCATGGAACAGATATAGGTGGCACCATGGAACAGATATAGGAAACATCATGGAACAGATATAGGTGATACCATGGAACATATATCTGTAACAACATGAAATAGATATAGGTAGCACCATGAAACAGATATAGGTAGCACCATGAAACAGATATAGGTAGCACCATGGAACAGATATAGGTAACACCATGGAACGGACATAGGTAACACCCCGGAACAGATATAGGTAACACCACGGAACAGATATAGATAACACCATGGAACAGATGTAGGCAACACCATGATTCAGATATAGGTAACACCATGGAACAGATATTAGTAGCACCATGGAACAGATATAGGTAGCACCATAGAACAGACATAGGTAACACCATAGAATAGATATAGGTAACACCATGGAACAGATATAGGTAACACCATGGAACAGATAGAGGTAACACCATGGAACAGATATAGGTAACACTATGGAACAGATGTAGGTAAAAACCATGGAACAGATATAGGTAACACCATGGAACAGATATAGGTAACACCATGGAACGGACATAGGTAACACCATAGAACAGATATAGGTAACACCATGGAACAGATATAGGTAACACCATGGAACAGATAAAGGTAATGCCATGGAACAGATATAGGTAGCACCATGGAACAGATATAGGTAACACCATGGAACAGATGTAGGTAAAAACCATGGAACAGATATAGGTAACACCATGGAACATATATAGGTAACACCATGGAATGGACATAGGTAACACCATGGAACAGATATAGATAACACCATAGAACAGATATAGGTAACACCATGGAACAGATATAGGTAACACCATGGAGCAGTTATAGGTAACACCACGGAACAGATATAGGTAACACCATAGAACAGATATAGGTAACACCATGGAACGGACATAGGTCACACCACGGAACAGATATAGATAACACCATAGAACAAATATAGGTAACATCATAAAACAGATATAGGTAACACCATGGAGCAGTTATAGGTAACACCATGGAGCAGTTATAGGTAACACCACGGAACAGATATAGGTAACACCATAGAACGGACATAGGTCACACCATGATGATGATGATGATGATGATGATGATGATGATGATGATGATGATGATGATGATGATGATGATGATGATGATGATGATGATGATGATGATGATGATAAACAACTTGTATAGCAATTAAATAATCACTTTATGAATTCAAATATTCAGGCAAAAATTCGTCCTTAACGATTACAATGATCTTCTGCAATTAAAAATTTCCAAAAAATATTTCTAACTAACCTTATCTTGTCATGGTCATGTAGCTACATGAGAAATTTGAAATTGTTCGAATCGTTTAATGATGAAAATTGATTAAGCTAAATTGTGGTCAACGTGCATTCAACACATTAAAACGACGTTCAGGTTTTCACTTTCCCTTTTTATTCCCGGTATTTTATTTGTCATAGCAGAAAATATGTAGCAATAAAGCATAACAATTACGAGGACGACAAAAAGTAACCCTGAAAATATACAACTTGAATAAATAGGTTGATCTGCCACGGACTATCTCTTACCAGAATAATGAATCACCGGATTAGTTCTCTCTTTTTTTTTGGCTATCAGTATCTGTGGACACGAAATTCTAGAGTGATGGAGGCAAAATTGCCTGAGAAAGTCAGAGCAAATGGAGCTTTGGCAGCGTTGACATACAGTGCTTAGAGTGTACATGTATTTAATGGGTTATGTATCCATTTCACTCTGTATCCAGACGGCACCACCCCATCTACAATGATGTCAGTCGTTAGTGCTGTCTTCCATGAAGATGATATATTCAATGTCCCAATATAGTGGAATGCAAATACCTTCCTTTTTCTCTGGTATGATTAATGCACGGAAAGTGTCAAAGATAAAATATATTAAGGAAACAAAACCCGGCAGATCGACGCAAATTCAACATTAGTTAAAACCTATCTGAAATTTTGTCATGGCCTCGTATTAGATGACAATAAGAAATGTTTTGATGCTATTGCAAGCTGAATAAAAAATGTCTGTATTGCGACTGGTAAAACCCTGTAGCAATGGCAGGTCTTATCCATGTGTAAAAGTGTGGTCTGACGGTGACGCCAATTTGCAGAATTTATTCTATATTGTTAGTAAATTTCATCACATGTACGGAAACTTTGAGAACTGCGAGTCTAAACACAGTGGTACTTTACATTTTTCTTGCTTTTAATTCATTTTACATCCTAGAGTTTTCAAACCAAGAAACTGCCATCATTTGATCCATGAGGTACGGCAACTCTGAGAGTTGCGAGTCTAAACGCTGTGGTACTTTACATTTTAATTGCTTTTAATTCATTTTCATCTTTAAGTTTTCCAACGCATGAAGCTGCCAAGGATTGTTGGTGGTGCTAACAATCAGGAGTGACTCGCGGGTCACAAGTGGTTTTCCCCACCAACAATTATTGCGAAAGAAAGAAAAATTACTCACTTACTAGCCATGTAAGACTCTGTTTATTCTGTGTTTAGTACAATGTAACCGTGAATTGTCGCCTTGGCGGGAGCCGTGCCGCCATCTTGGAACAAGAGTGGCTCGTTACGCAAATACCAGGATTGATCAAGAGACGACGGGGACAGCAGGGGACCTATCTTGGATTATTATTATTATTATTATTATTATTATTATTATTATTATTATTATTATTATTATTATTATTATTATTATTATTATTATTATTATCATTATTAATAATAATAATATTATCATCATCATCGTCATCATCATTTTTTCACTCCAGAAATTTGTAATTCACTGCCAAACATTGAATAAAGAAAACTAAATGACCTATAATTTGGACTGATCTACATCTATCCTGTGAACATATATTATTCCATATCGTCACGTGTTTTGTCAATTTGATACGCTGTCTCAAATATATGGATATACCGTTACCCGACACGTCTTTCAGCAACAGGTCCTCGTAGACCATTTTGATTACTGCACTGCTTAATTAGTGGGCAACACTAAACTTGTGTCAAGAAAAGCCGCTACTTCCCAACGTCGTTATTGAGGACAGAAATTTTCAAGACCTTTGTTTTTTTTTTTTTTTTGTATGTCCAGGTGCACGTTTGGTGTGTAAAACGATCATATTTGATTCTTTTTCCGAAATCCGATTGAGTTAGCTGGTGCCGTTTTGGTGTCATTTCGGTGGAAATTCGGTTGCATATGTTATATGCACCAAAGATGCTTCAAATCAGCGTCTCTACTTCTACACAATTAACTTAGCTCATCATGTACGGGTAAGTGGCAGGTGCCGGTTTTCTGTTTAAGAGTCCTCAGAAAACAAGTCGGAGAAGGTCAAAAGTTGATCTGGCTCCATCTTGATTTTTTGGTCGCCTCGGTCATGAATCTTTACTATATGAGCTTAAAGCGTCTCTCAATATTCACCAAAGAATCGGCTTCCGGTTCCTCTCACAAAGAGAGAGAGAGAGAGAGAGAGAGAGAGAGAGAGAGAGAGAGAGAGAGAGAGAGAGAGAGAGAGAGAGAGAGAGAGAGAGGCACCTACTGACATCACGTAGAAAAAGGCAGTCATTGTGAAGTGGTGGCCCCCTGCCAAAGCATGCTCATCAAGGGTACCTTTTTATCTTGAACAGGGAAGTGTGTTTTATTGTTGAGCGCACCGCTTGAAATGTGTGCACAGAGATTCGATGAAATTTACTTAAAAAACAAAATATTTTTGCAGGAGTAAAATTGACAATTAAATTTAAATAGCAGGCCACGTAATTGTAAACACAACTTCCTTTTGTGCCCTATTACAACAATACGGGTTATCGGCTGTGTTTGTAATTGTTTAAAAGAGCAAAGCAAGACAAAACAAAAACAAAAATAGAAACAAAAAACCCCAAATCATTACAAAAGCAAAAACAACTGGAACAGGCTGAATTTCCAACAGAAAATCAAATGTCTTCCTGTGCGCCCATACTATTGTCATCCTTATTTTTATGAATAGCATACCGATTTCAATGATCTACAGATATGGTGAAGATACACACTTTATTGACATTGCAAAACGTTGATTTTTGAAGACGTGCTTACATGACCTTGAAAAGTAGGTCAAGGTCATACATTTGCTGTTACAAGCAAGGTCTTACAAAAGTCTTACATAGAAACATAATCACACAAAATATCAACTCCTTTAAGACAAATCTTTTTCGAGTGCATCTGCAATGATTTTTAAAAGTGGACATGTGACCTTTTAAAATGCGTCAAGGTCACCCATCTGCAATCCCAACATAGATGGCATTATGGAACATAAACAAGCAAAATTCCAACTTCCTACGTCAAATCCTTGCAGAGTTGTTGTATGCGTGTCATTTTTAGATGGCATGCCCACGTGACCTTGAAAAATATGTGAAGGTCACCCATCTGCAATCCCAAACAAGATCATGTATAGGAACATCTTCACCTAAAATTTCAACTTTCCAAAGTCAAATCTTCCTTGAGTAATCACGTCCACATTGATTTTAGACGAAATGCCCACGTAACAAGCAAGGTCTTACAAAAGTCTACATAGAAACATGATCACACAAAATGTCAACCTCTTTAAGTCAAATCTTTCACGAGTGCATCTGCAATGATTTTTAAAAAGTGGCCATGTGACCTTGAAAATAGGTCAAGGTCACGCATTTACAATCCCAACCTACTTCATATTATGGTACATAATCAAGCAAAATTTCAACCTCCTAAGTCAAATCCTTGTGGAGTAATTTGCATTCACGTCAATTTTACATGACATGCCCATGTGACCCTGCAAAAATAAGTCAAAGTCACCCATCTGCAGTCCCAACCTAGTTCATATTATGGTACATAATCATGCAAAATTTCAACCTCTTAAGTCAAATCCTTGTGGAGTTATTGCGTCCGCGTCAATTTCACATGACATGCCCACGTGACCTTGAAAAATAGGTCAAGGTCATACATCTGCAGTTACAAGCAAAGTCTTACAAAAATCTTACATAAAAACATAATCACACAAAATATCAACCTCTTTAAGTCAAGTCTTTCTCGAGTGCATCTGCAATGATTTTTAAAAGTAGCCATGTGACCTTGAAAATAAGACAAGGTCACCCATCTACAATCCCAACGTAGTTCATAATTTGGTACATAATCATGCAAAATTTAAACCTCTTAATCTAAATCCTTGCGGAGTTATTGCGGCTGCGTCAATTTTACACGACATGCCCAAGTGACCTTGAAAAATAAGTCAAGGTCACCCATCTGCAGTCTCAAGCAAGGTTTTATATAGGAACATCTTCACAAAAAAAATTCAACTTCCCAAGTTAAATCTTTCTTGAGTTATCGCGTCCGCAACGCACACATCAATGTGTTGAAGAACAAGAAGAACAAGAAGAAGCGGAAGAAACGGACGCAAAAACAATATGTCCCCCCGTTGCACGGGGAGACATAAAAAATACCAAAACAAAACAAAAACAAAAAAGTCACAAAACAAAAACACGTGCCTGGGGTATTGTCAGCTAATTGAGGAAAATTTCCCTTGGCAACATTGTAATCATTGTAAAGGATCGCCGTTTATTGAATGACCAAATATAGATAACTAATACTATGTCAGAACTAATACTATGTCCGTGTGGGGATATCATATAGTGCCGGTTGATGTGAAGTGTACGGTTTCTGTGATAAGAGTGCAGTTGTAGCTTGATAGCTTTTACGGCAAACATCATGGACAACGCCAGCTACTTATGTTCGTTATATTGCATGAAGCTGATGAGCCAGTTTGCTAATATAGAACTAAAAGATAATACAATAAATGAGTCGTGTATTTAATTTTGATTCCTGAATGTGTAAGAGTCAATCCTGACCCCGCATATCCTATGACTGATGGCCTTAACATTCCACTTACTAAACATACACGTCATCAGGCAAGCCAAAAAGCGAATTGAAAGCTTTGGATGGCAAGCAAATACGACCGTCAGACACTGACTTTTTCAATGAATGTTTTGACTACTAAGTTCCTATCAGGATAACATGCCGCAGGTCAATAGCTCCCCCTAGTGCCCATTAATATTGTCAAGGGACGTTTCCCACTCATGTTATTCTAACAAGTAGAGGTCAATCCTCGTGCATTAAAGTACGCTTTCTCAATGAAAACAACATGCTCTCTGGCTGTCTTTTTTGCTATAACGTTTTCGAAACATATTGACACATAAAGTGAAAAGGAAATGTGTCAAAACAATATGCTACAACACGAACGTCACTTCTGGCGTTTGCCACTTGGCTGTTTAGCGTGTCCATGGGGTACAGTTGTCCCCAAAGTTTGATCTTCACAAGCGAAAGCTTGCGTGTTAAGAAATAAGCTCAACATTTACTCGACCCTGACCTTTTGACCTAAGGCACCCAATAGGACTGTCACCTTTGACATGGCAAATTGACGGAAGTATTCTGACGTTTCGCTGCTATCGCCGCCATAATCTACATGTGCAATGATAGGAGCTGACGTCACGTGGGAAACGTATCTGCGTTAATTTCCAATAAAGTCTGCAGCTTGGTACAAAAGACATGAAGCACGTATCACATAGATATACTTCTTTGTAAGCACTTAGGAGACGTTTTATTCCAACCTCTCACATTGGCCTGCCCAAAGATTATTTTTCAGTTTTAAACATCATGAATGGAGAAAAATAGCAAGGGTCTCTGGAAGAGACTTGGCGGAGCGTCCAGCATAACTGTACGGTTTATTCCTCTGGTGCACCCTGATTTATAGAACATGGATAAGGTCATTTGAACATATAATAGCACTGTTAATTATGCAAGTACATCAGCTTGCCGCTATATTCACAAAAAAAAACATTTAGTTGTAAGTATGGTCTTATTACAATGTTAATCAGCTATTATAATTTGTTCCTGCAATATTTTTGGTTTCTTTATGATTCGTGTATACTTTTGATGTACACATCTTGATGTATTTTGATGATGCTCATTAAATTTGTTATTGTTATTATTATTATTATTATTATTATAAGTAGTAGTAGTAGTAGTAGTAGTAGTAGTAGTAGTAGTAGTAGTAGTAGTAGTAGTAGTAGTAGTAGTAGTAGTAGTAGTAGTAGTAGTAGTAGTAGTAGTGGTGGTGGTGATGGTGGTGGTGCTGGTAGTATGCCAGTTGTAACATTCAGGTCACGGATACCATCAATGCCTGCAGTGCCATTCAGGTCAGGGGTGTTATCAATGTCAGCGGTACCATGCAGGCCCTAGGTATCATCAATGTCAGGGGTACTATTCAGGTCAAGGATACCATCACTGACAACGGTATCAATCACGTCATGGGTACCATTAATGTCAGCGGTGCCATTCAGGTCAAGGTAGGTTACCATCAAGGTTGGAGTACAAGTCAGGCTTAGGTGTCATTCATGTTAAGGGTACCATTCAGGCCTGGGGTGCAATTCAGGTGACGTTCAACAGCAATGCAGGGTTTCCGTTGTAGTATCCCCATATTATTCTCACCAGTTTCTTGAAACAAATCTGCGATAAAGCGTCAATGAGGTAAGCCTTGCTACATATAATACTTATTGTAAGAATGTTATGCTTAAAAGACTTTATGGTAAGAATTGGAGCAAGAAATGTATTTCCAAGTTCAAGGCAAACTGGAACAATGGTGGAAATGTTGTGTAAGTGCTGGCAGTTGTATCCCAAGGACCAGGAGCCATTGTGTGGCTGATCATGCATCTAAATAGTAGACACCCGGGTCACATAATGCAAAATTTAATGTAAAACCAGCGCAAACTGAAAGCACATTTACAGAAATTATGGATAATCTATGTGGTTATATAGCACATTTGGAGACAATATCGATAATCTATGTAGTTATATAAAACATTTACAGACAGTATGGATAATCTATTTGGTTATATAACACATTTACGAAAAATCTGGATAATCCATGTAGTTATATAGCAAACGCATTGTATTATAAATCAAACTGGGATTTGTTACAACCGTTAACTGTTGATATGAAAGTTGTGGATCCTTGAAGATTTGCTAATGACAAGATTTTTTTGATCGTTTGTACCTAAGGACGTCGAATGGAGCCCCCATGAAGGCTGGTGCTTCCTTCCTTCCAAGTATAGGTTGAAGCAGTCGCGCGACAGCAAGTAGCGTTTTCAATAAGTGTATACTGGCGCTCTTTTGAGTTAATTCCCTCAAATATTATAATTAAAATACAAAACATCGTAACTCATAATCAGTGGCAGTTATATGGCCACACCAGACACAGGGAACACTCGCTACGAGCTTCCCTCAGCGCTCTGTCAGACACAAGAAGACTTTCACTGAAATACGCTGCTTGGTGTATATTCATTTCCCTGTCATTGCTATTCTCCGGAGCATAGAACACGTCGGAGGCACCAACCGTTATAATTAGGAGAACAAATTTTCCGTTAGGAAATGGAAATTCAAAATGTTGTACCAAAAACTGTTAATGAGGCATGACTGATGTAGACAGGTCATAAAGAAATATCGAGCCATTGACATGGTTGGCTTCTACTTGTATTGCCAGGCGCAACGCCTGTTTGATCAACATGGTGTATACTTTCATCATTCACAAGGAATATATCCGAGATCTACCGTATCCTACCGAGAACCATAAGATATTTGCAATAGATGTCGGTGAATTATGACGATGATAGCAATGACAATGATACAACCGTGATAATGCTGATAATTATGATAGTTGTAATGATGATAATGATAACTATAATCTTTCAAAAACTTATTTATAAGTGGTCTGTCCTTATCTGATTGCATTCAATCAATAAAAGAATTTTGCACCAGTGACTCGTTTGTCCTTTGTGTTCAAAGGCATCAACCGTCATGGAGAACCTTTTATAGTCGATATTCACAGAGTGAAGACAATAACTGGGTGTGCTGTTTGTAATGGTGATGAGTAAGCATCTTTCCTGGGCAAAGTACAATACAAAACACCGTTTCAGTTTCATCAGTACACCCGACAAGGCTCCAACAAATCACTTTGCAGGTTGTTTTTATTTTCCCAATGGGCCTTGGAAAGCGAACGTTAGCTCCAGGCAAAATATGACGCATTGTTTTCCCCCACAAAAAACTTTAGAACCTTTCAATTTCGTTTGAAAGGATACAAAGTCTGCATCTATCTTATATCAGCAGGCAGGTCACCAACAAGCTTCATTGTTGGTAGAAATTGTAACTCCTGTGGGTCTAGAGTTGAACAGTAGAATACTCTTAAAAAACCGTTTAGATGCCAGCCATCTACAGTCGGCGCCAAATCTGCAACATATTCCGGTCCTTTTTGTTTTGTGAAATAAGGTCAATTTAAAGTACTTTCACCGAAAATCTAGTTCCAAACTGAAAATTATGTGTATAACAAATTTGTATTGTTACATGGTGGCAATGTTTACTTACCAATTTCACAAAACATTATCATCATTCACCACAAATGTGGATTCAGTTCATTCAATTTGGAGGATAGGGACTTCATATCTGCTGCTAACATAAGCTTATGCAAGGAATCCCCAATGCGTGTATCACATTTAAACATTTGTCGCCGATTTGTCACCACAGTCAATCAGAAGCAGCTTTCCTTTCATATGCTATCATTCCAACTTCAGACAATCGTGGCAAGGCTTATCATATTTTGTCCAAAAATAGCTGAAAGTTGTTTTTTAGCCGTTTAAGGGCGTGGTGTACTTTTATAGCATTGAACACAGAGAATACGACTTTGCTCCAAACATGTCCTTATGTGCACTAAACTCCTAATTTGAGATCATATGAAGTATCGTTTTTTCTAAAAACATATATTTGGATTAAACCATCAAAAATAGTGAAAATTCTGTAAAGATTAAGAAATTGAATTTTACTTGCTTAATTAAAAAACTTTAGTTCAATTTGTTTTTGTGACAAGACAAGAAAAAACAAAAACAAAAAACAAAAAAAAAAAACACCAAAAAAAAAACCAAAACAAACAAACAAAACGACCCCCCCCCCAAAAAAACCCCCTGCACAATACCCAGCAATGGGAACTATTGTCTTACTGGAAATGAAAAACTACACTTTTAGCAGCAAACCCGTATTTTAAATTTTGGACAAGGGTTTTAGTTCCAACATTAACAGGATGTATGAATTAAAGTTAAAAGTTTTAATCAAAAAATAAACAGCCATAAAATTAGAACTAAGCCCTTTTTTGCAAAGGGAGGGCTTATGTGTTCTTTTATATAGCACAATCAACTAAATCTAATTTTAAAAAACTGTATTCTAAGTTTTATGCAAACTTAAAACATTTTAATCAAAATTTAATTAAATCAATAACGATGCTAGAATTTTACATTTAGAATCAGAATTAAACTTCATGTTTATTTTAAGGAAATGCCTGGTTTGTAGGGTATTAGGCAGTAACCACGGACAGAAGTTATTTTTCGTAACTTTCACCACTTACCTACTTGAGATAAATCTTAATTTTGTTTGACGCTGGAGACAAACAAATTTCTGAACAGCTGGTGTTACCTTCGATGAGACGAATTACATTTCCACGACCCCCCCCCCCCCAATATATCACAGCCGCAGCAGACGGGCACTCCTGTAGCTCATCGTAGTTTTCATTCTTAAAGTGCGATAAAAAGTCTTTTGGCATAGTAAACAGAGGACAACTTTACGCGTATTACTGCAATCATTCCTTTGTTATAGAGACTCCATTTTGACAAATTGTGTAATAAATAAAAATAAATGAAAAAAAGTCAAACAAAACGGCAGTGTTAATCTCTACCCCGTAGGACAAGAAGAATGTAGGTCCTAACCGCCAACCTGTGAAGATAGAGAAATAAAATACTTTGGTCTAAATTTCTTATTCCAGAAGTGGGAAAACTAAATCTTCTTTTATTAACTGGAGTTGCCATTCGTTGCATGTGTCTTGGGACATTTTTGCCAACACATTCTTAAGTGACAGATTTATCTGTACAAGTCAAGTGACAGTTAAAGGGAAATCTAACCACAAAGTGGATCACACATTTGTCACAAAACGGGAAGGAGGCGGCAGAATTTCACCCATCATTAACAATGGCGACTAAGTACACGTTTGAATGCCAAAGAAGATAGAGAGGGAATGAATTCAGAGGAGGGTGTAGGAAGAGGAGAGAAGAGGAAGTAAGTGAACCTTGGACACTGAACTCGCCTGCCTTGTCGGTACCACGTCTTGCAGACGGCCAATTTTAAGATCAAGACAACACCGAGAATTTTATATGTTTGTCACCTCCATTGGTATACCCGTAACTGCAATTCAATGACAGGTACCAGAATTCTTGCTGAAGGTCATAGACCTTTCAAAGTCTGCTAGGCGCACATGAATGGAAAAGATGTAGAGCTGAACATAGTTATGACGTACAAGTTGTAAAGCTTCACGAGTCCACTATTTTTAAGGCGAGACAAAGATACAACGGCGGGAGCCTATAAAGTAGCTTATATTTTCAGCATTTCCAGGAAATTGAGGGACCGGCAACACAATGTGTGAAATTCCTGACGATATCTATCAGATAGAGCATTACTGAATGAGTGATTAAACATTACTTCTGCAATAGTAGGTAAGCTTTTCCATGTTATTAAGCTGACTGAAAATACCAGGATTCCGTCCCGTTTTCTATTTTAAATTGTCTGACACGTCATTTGTAATGAACCAGTGATTGAACTAAGTGCGATTTCCCGTCGTGGCAGTACATTGTTTCGCTCGCTACTCGACCTGTTGCTGTCCAGGTCCAAGTGTTATATGGAGCAACATAAAATGCCTGGGCTACCATAGAATGGAGCTTAATGTTGCTTCTTCGTAGTACCTGGGACTTCAAGACTGGGACCAGAAGTGAAGCAAACGTCAGTGTCCTAATTTCGGTCGAACAGGGACTAGTTTGCGATGTCCATCCCGGGTCATAAATTCGCAGCTACCATGAAGGGACATGATTAAACCTCTGATTGACTGCTCTTCCAATGCCCCAAGCATGGAATAAATAAGGATAGCTAAACGGCAGACAATAGCACATTCCAAACAAACATGACAACGTACTGCCTCAGGCTTGCCACCAAATTTCTGTGAATTTTACACAATTATTCACATCTTTGAATTTCCAGTGTGTCTTGTTAACAGAGCCCTGTTTTCTTTTTTGTTGACAATATGTTTGCTTTTATAACGTCTTCTAGAACACAATATTGCAGTTTTGGCAGTTTTATATGTCATAATATGCAGTCTTCTGACACGACACAATGAACCACAGCCATGTCAGCTATTGTCTCTGTGCACAGCTTATTATTGACCTCCAGTGCGGCGTCTTCACCGCGAACAGCCCGCTGCTGGTCTCGTTCTCATGTTACAACTAATTGCGTCCATGTAACAGCAGGTTCTTATCACTGGACGACTCATGGATGTCCTGCACGGCTTATAGTCTAATAAAAACATGCTCCATCGTCAGAAGTGATGATGTCGTGGATTTTGCTGCTGGCAAAAGTAAATTAAGGTAAACTTGATTTCACTTAAGACTTAATTGGTAAAAATGGACCATCTGCAGCAGGAAAATAGAACGGTAATTTGAGACTGGAAGATTGTTGATACAGCATTATGACGCATGCCCGTGACGTCGTCACTTCCCGCGCTCATACACCTGGCTGGTGACAAAAGTATATGTTGCCGACTCGGTTGTTTTGCAGTCCACATGATACGAACCTCAACAGTTACCAGACGTAGCTGGCTGTCAAAACTCAGGTGAACATCTTTGTACCTTCTGTGTAACGATTGTATCATTAAGGTGAGATTTCTTTATTTTCTCAACCAAGACAGGTATCATTGTTGGTAAATATGTTCCTGCGAAACTAGACGGAGGAAAATTGCATTTCTTCTTCTTCTTCTTCTTCTTCTTCTTCTTCTTCTTCTTCTTCTTCTTCTTCTTCTTCTTCTTCTTCTTCTTCTTCTTCTTCTTCTTCTTCTTTCTTCTTCTTCTTCTTCTTCTTCTTCGGAGGAGGAGGAGGAGGAAAATTGCATTTCTTCTTCTTCTTCTTCTTCTTCTTCTTCTTCTACTACTACTACTGCTACTTCTACTACATAAAATAATAAATATAATTCTTCCCCAAATAGTTAGGGAAGTGTAATACGGACATGTAATGTGTCGAGGTGTTTCATGAAAATAAATTCATCAAACATCTGCAAAAGAATATATCACAAATCTGTCGAACATGGCTGCATGCACACAATTTCATTAATGAAACACAAATAGTAAATACGCTTCACTGTGCAGGACTTTGAACATATAGGCCCAGTAGAAAAGCACATGCAGGAGTGCGAAGAAATTACGTGAAACCAGGGGCATAAGGACAACATGTGACCAAGCATATGTAGATGAAATATTGGCTGCAGGGATACAGAACGGCAAAGCTGGCCACCGGTACGCCAGGCCCAGTTAGTAACTGCACAAGGAATCAGGAATAAGGAATAATTTTATTCGACCTGTGGTTTTTGTACATTTCTATGATTCAGTACAAGGTATTGGTCTGGAGACTAGCATTGAGGTCACAAGCCCGTGCCTAGTCCTAGAGAGATTTTGTAAGACAGAATGCCAAGACAGGCATATATCCATCTGTATCCTTTATTGCATTGAGTATCATTAGCTTTCATAGAAACTCTTTAATGTCCCTGTATTTTTATTTTCGAAAGCTGTGATGACAGGAATGGATTTGGAGAGTTTGGGACATGACTTACGGATTTCCAATACTGATGACATGGAACTATAACAGAACGTTTGACTTTTTGAGATGGACAGTAAAGTATATCACGATCAAACCAGTGCTATCGACCTTGATGAATTGATGTAAACCCAGTTCACGAAGTAACACACAAAACAAACAAGGACTGTAATTCTAACCCACTGTATATTTTTCATTGGCAATTGGCCATGGTCTACATGTTAGCCATCTTATACATGTTTGATTTGCTGTTACAAGACGGACAACTGCTGACCGGTCCGCTGTTCACCACATGAAAATGCCTCTTACCTATGCGGCCCATGTTCGGTTTTTCGGCCTGGGAAGCAAGAAGAGAGAGTTCCTGTCACTCTGATTGTGCAAAACTAACGACTTGATACTGACAAGTGTTGCTGTACTTGGTGTCAGTCGGCAAAGTACTTCTTCTTTCAGTCCGTACAAAATGAACATAGCTGAGTACAGATGTAATCACCACGAGTAAGCTAGAAAAAATGAATACATTACACGTCAAGTACCCTATAATCAGACACCTCCAAGATACAAGTGTATGATTGATAAATCTGGACACAAGAAGGAACTGTGCTCTGCGGAACACGTGGAACGTAATATAAATTTGTGTGCACCTCATGACACTTTTTGACAGGTACCTAATAAGCCAACACGTGGACACTTTCCGGTTGTCACTTCATTGGAAACTGGCACAACCTTTTTTGAATTTTAAACCTGGCTTGATTTTTTTTTTTTTCATGTGTATAAGTAAATACGATCAATGGAGGCTATGCGGTGTATATTTCGATTTCGCGATATCCATTGGGTCTGGAAGGACTTTGTGATGAATATATTTTCCAATTCTACACAACTCTTCCTATTTAAATATCAAAATTATCGATGCTAAATTCTGTGGAGTTGATCAGAATGTCATGGCTGCACCCTGTAAACTATTCGCTTAATAGCTAGCGTCAGCGAGCTCTTATGGTTACGCATGCATGTTCATATATGTACGTTTCCTGAGGTATGCCGTTGAAAAGTCCCCGTTTAATGGGCGCTCCCGTCAAGAGCTTGGCCTTCCGGGTAATAATAAAATAAGTTCGCATTGAGTACATTTTCGAACATTCTTTTTCAGACAGCCTTTAACTCAGTTTCCAATTTGAATGCTTTAGAATATATGTCCCGCTGAAATCGCAGTAATACTGGACATTGTCGCAAAAATCAACTTGTGGTCAGTTGTCCAAAAAGCGTGACAAGTGTAGTGAAAATGCTTTGTAGCATTTACCGGATTGCAACGGAATGTACCGTATTTTGCAAGATTTCACCGGATGGTTCTGAATTGCAAAAACGGATTTCACAGAATTATACCGGATTGAACTTTAAATCTACAATCGGGAACCAGGAAAAGACATTTACGTTTAAGCCTATACGTCAATGATTTCCATACCTGTATTGGTTAAGGCAAAAGGCATATGTAGGCCTTCCCGAAGAACTTATGGTCTTGAATTTGAGCTTGAATCTGAGAGTCATTGAGCCATTATATTGGGATGGACTGCATCACTCATTCAAAAGTCTCCCAAATATTAATTTGGCCCCTGAATTGTTGTGCAATATCAACCCTTTAACTATTTAAATTTTCGAGTAAAGTATCTGCATTTGCCAATATATATATATATATATATATATATATATATATATATATATATATATATATATATATATATATATATATATATGTATGTATATACAAATATACATATATGTTTTTAATGTTTTGTTTTCGTTTTTGTTTTGTTTTGTTGTTGTTTTTCTTTGTTTCATTTTCACAAGGAACATCTGATTCAACCATGTAAATTCAAATTTAAGGTTGGGTGATGCCGTCAGGGAAGAACATATTATTATTATTATTATTATTATTATTATTATTATTATTATTTTTATTATTATTATTATTATTATTATTATTATTATTATTATTATAATTATTATTATTGAATGTTTATTTTTGGTTCTGCAATAATGTATTGCGGAAACATCACGTTGCAAGAAGTCCTTTGAGCTTTCAGATAAAGTTTTGCTCGTGATGGGGGAAGTGTGCGTACTGAAATCTCTCGACAATCCATTTTGTAGAGTCGGAGTTCAGAGTTTCACTATAAGAAAGCCATTCATGATCGGATCTACACCTTAGTTTTGGCTTCAACGGACGGATTTATTAAAGCACCGCATGCAAAGAGGGGGTTCGGATGGGGAACCAGGCTAATGGTCGGCTTACACTTTGATCTTGTAATTTACAAGCCTCTCTTTGTAATGCCGACGCTAGCATCTTAGGTTATGCCTACCACATATTAGCGAGCACAAGCAAGCTCATATGGTTACATACGTATATGAACTGTGTTCCCTTCATGGAGCTTGCACAGTGTTGATTACAAATCATGGTCGACCTCTCGCGCCCGAGATTTTCGCCATGGGGAGCGCCATTTTGTATAAATGGCGTTCTCACCTTGGCAATAATAATTCACGGTAGTTTATTTTCAGTCATGAAACTGGGTCACACATGCACATACAGTTGGTTTTGTATGTTTTAAGTTCTATGCAGTTCAAATTCCAGGTTTGAATGACATTGTGCCATTGTGCCAATTACGGGTGCCGTAGATTGAAGTTTGGAGTTTCGAACCCAAAGCGGTTGCCACATTCTGACTGGCCGTCAAGTGGCGCACAATAGAACAAAGATGCACAAGACCGTGAGGATTGAAGCTGCGCTCGCTTTGTATGGTGCTAGCCGTTTACATATTAGTTTTACTCCTATGCCTTACATCTGACAGCTCGAACGCCACCGCCAGAGCCCTAGCGTGTATAGTTACGGGATCGAATTTCGAATGGAATCAAATTTCGAGCGTATCCCTATTATCATGAAAATCGCCAGGATTTTGCCATAAAAAACCCTAGGGGCTACAGGTAGCAAGAAGCGGCCTACGACAGTTACATGTTTGCCTAATTGTACTTACAATCCTCTTATAGTGTGGGAGCATATATCATGATTTTAAGTCCCGTGGGATTTTGATGAAGATTTTATGCCACCTATTCAGAAATGTTATTTATACCCCAAAGAACATAAAAAAAACATGTTGGCCCTTTGCCAACCTGTTAGATTCAAAATGGCCGCCAAACTGCAAACAAATGATATTTTATGTTACATAATGTGTCCAAAATGTTCGATTTAAAAGATGTAATATTCAAATTTTAACCTTTTGTCATCCAGGAACATTATTCATGTCTTTTACCTTATACCTGAATATTGTAAGACCCCAAAGTTTAAAATATCTTAAAAATTTTAACTATATTTTCCATGTTTCTTATAAATGTTTATCGTTAAAATGGTTGATTTAAATTTGGCCTTTAGTTTGGTTGTTACTGGCATCAATGAGGGTATGTACACCACTGTAGTTATCACAATTCAAGATAGCCGCAATTTCCTCACAATAGCTGCCCCACCGCCACTGTTCCCTATTATAACTTACCCGTTGTTTGAATGTATTTTGCAGGTCTGTATGGTAGTGTTGGTTTGCTGATAGAATGATTCCCTGTATAGTAGCTAAAGTGGTGGACTAATGCATGGTGCTGGCATGATGATGGCTGGATCTGCATGAGCTAACTGCTTGGAGAAATAGTGTTCCAAGTGCTTTTAGATTACTTGCTGAGTCTTAATTTATATTGAAAGACTGAACACATTCTTGCCATAATCCAAGCACATTTATTTGCAAAGACTTTGTTGCACAATGACTCTAGCAAAGCCTCTAGATATTCTTGATTACCGCCATTAATTCTGGGGTTTAGTCCTCAAATTGCCCTAAAAGTGGCCAACTATATAGAAAGTCATCTCCTTTCATGTCTTCAATTAACTTTTGTTCACAGAAAACATTGTGAATAACAATTATTGATGAGAGCTGAACAGAGATAATATGCCCCCCCCATGAATTTACAGCTTTTCAAAGCATGGAATATGTGTTTAGTGCCCACGTCATAATGAGAAAATAGCGTTCAGATAAGGATTACCCTCGGCGCCCACAACGTTTTTTTCCCCAATTCTGCATTTTTTAAACATTTTTTAGACTTTGCAGGTGTTAACTTACCAAGTAAATATATTTAGGTGGCCCATGCGAGAGCGGAAGTTTTCATCCTTAGCTGGGTCATCCTGACTATCTGTTCTCTGTGGTAATAATGTATTATTTCTCCTATTTTTTGTTTTGCATTTGTTTATATATATTTCTGTCATTATTACCTAACAATTGAAATGTATTGAATTTATTGTCGAATAAAAGAATCTGGATCTGAATCTGACTCTGAATCATGATTAGAGAGCGTCAAGTAAATACTTCAAAAGTTTTATAACAAGTTTCAAAATAATGAGAGGAAGCTGGTTTTCAATAGGAACATAGTCCTTTATAATGTGCATCTCTAATAAAATTTGCTTTTTTAATAATTTTTTTATTGACAACAGAGAATTATAATGTTCATAAATACACTGTTTTGTATATTATCTGAATCTGCCATGATTCATTTCACGCTCTCGGTCAATGATTAAATATTCAACCATAGAATTAAACATACATTTAATTTTCTTCTCTCCCCAAACCTATCACCATCAAGTTTTTCTGTGAATATTGAATTTATCATTATTTTTAGCAATCTCTGATGAAACTTTGATGAAGCTGCGATAGATCCTTGTTGAGATATTATGGTAACATTGTCTCCTTGTGCGCCACTCAGACGGCCTTGAAATAAATCTTTTCAAGTTTCATTCAAAGTTTATAAAATACCGAGAGGATGCTAGTTTTTTATAGAAACCTGGTCCGTCAGAAGATGCATCTCTGACAAAAATTTGGTAAAGGTGCGCTCAAAATTGTTTGAGATATCGCGGTAGCATCGTCAGGGTTGACGCCACTCAGACGGCCTTCAAATAAATACTTTAAAAGTTTCATAAAAATTAAGAAAGAATCAGAGGAAGCCTGTTTTCGATACGAACCTGGTCCATCATAAGGTTCTTCTGTGACAAATGTTTAGTAAAGCTATGGTGAATATTTTTGGAGATAATATGGTAACATCGTCCCTTGTGCGCCACTCAGACTGCCTTGAAATAAATTCTTAAAAAGTTTGATTAAAAGTTTAAAAATTATAAAAGGATGTTAGTTTTCAATAGCAAACTGGTCCATTACAAGTTGCATCTCCGATAAAAATTTGGTACAACTATGGTGAATACGTTTTGAAATATCAAGGTAACATTGACAAGACAGATGAACAGATGGACTAACGATGTAGTGGATGACAATACCCTCCAGCACTTTATGTACCCAATGTAAAAACATACCAACTCTATTAGCCTATTCTCAGCCAGAGTGGGTTAAACACCCAGGTAACCAGTAGAAAAATATCAAATCTGGGCAGCATCTAACAGAATGGAAACTTTTGTAGTCAGAATTTATGTGTTTAGAAAATGAAATTTACTAAATTTGGTGGTAAGGTTTCCCCCCACCCTTAACTAAGTACATTAATCGCACCTAATAATAATGCAAGGTGCATCTCAGCTTATCCTACTAGCTGGTCATTGCCATGTACATCACATGTAGAACAGTATCACTTGTGTACTACAGTTTGATCCTGGTGAACTTCTTGCCTGTGGCTCAACTGGCATAAATGATAGATTTTGGATGAAGTACCAAAAGTAGATCCAACATATTGATGACTCTGGAATTATGATGAACTGCTTTCATCTTCATCGCCCAACTGAACAAGCCAACTGCTATGGCAGACTGCCACTGTCTATGGCAATCACCAGATACTGCCAACTTCCACTGTGCAGGACAGTCACCAGCTGGACACCACAGCTCACAATATGAGAGTGACAATGATGAAGATGAGAACGATGATAGTTAAAATAACTATCCTAATCATACAAATATGAACTGGGTAATGGAGGTGATGATGTCATTTATTGTAGCAATACACTTGTTTCATAATACTCTTCCAATGTTAACTCACAATATGAGAGTGACAATGATGAAGGTGAGAATGATAAATTAAAATAGGTCCCCCAGTCACACAGGTATGAACTTGGTAAGGGAGGTGATGATGCTCTTTATTGTAGAAATATACTGGTGTCATAATATTGTTTCAAAATAAAGTCATTTATCTCGGTTCGGTTTACATTCTTTTGATCCAATGATTTGTTACTTTTAAGACAAATATGTGCCTAAATTGACTAACATTCAATTTGAAGATAAAAACCCAACTTTATAGCCGGGAGTTATGAAAATAAATACCCAAATAAGGTGCTTCATACTGCAAGGACCTTTAAGGGACCTGTAATTGGACAAAAATTGGAAATTTGGCAGCCATTTTGAAAAATGGCGGCCATTTTGAATCTAACAGGTTGGCAAAGTGCCAACATGTTTTTTTCTGTTATTTCAGATGTATTTAGCATTTCTGAGTAGGTTTTATAAAATCTTCATCAAAAGCCCACGGGACTCCATCATTATGCCACCACACTATTAAGAAAAATTGTTTTGATAGCATGTTTTTGGCATAAATGCTAATAACTTTCAATCTTTTCTGATATGCCTAAATGCACATTTACTCAATATTAAAAAATTACTCAAAATTGACAGTATATTCTCAAATGTCACAAACCTGACATATTAAGTTGACACATTGACTCAGGGTTGGCAGTTAAATAGAGCTTAATTGTTTGAGGAGTAGGTGTCATCATGGAGTTTGTTTTACATCTCTGGTGCAGGATGTACATTGTTACAGTCCTTGTTAGGATTTCCCTTGGTTTATACAGGTGGTCTAGCTGCAACTGTTTATTTTACAATCACTGGGACTGGATATAATAACCCAGCTTGTTTCCACTTCAGTTAAACCTTGGCGGATGCTTTAACTAGGATAAGCTCTCCAGCTAGAAAGGGTACATATTGGTTCAGGGGTTAGTCAAATTGTTCTTATCTGAACCTGTACTATTCAAATTTGGTAATTATGGTTTGTTTGACAGGTTTTCTTCTTTGATATGAAGCTCTGCATTTATAAGCAAAACTTCACGCATTTAGCTAATTCATCAATTGCCACGTTCATATTTATTCATTATTATGTGGGTTGTCTTTGCTGAATGTTTAGCTTAGACAAGGAGCCGCTACTAAGAGAGACATGTACGGGTAAAAGGCTCCGAAATATGTTGAGTAGTTACCCGCTGAAGACCCTTCAATTTATTTGGGCTAATACAGCCTATGTCAAAATTTTACAGAGGAACGTGTGCAATATGGACAACAGTACTTCTATGTATATAAGTTAGACAGGGACAGGTTAGCTTATGGAGAGTAAAGAGTTCGGACTGCGGAATAGGGTAATGACTGCTAGGAAGTGGTTTTGGACAAAAAGACACAAATACAATAAATGCGAGCGATTTTGCTGTCGTGCTGCCCATGTCATGAAGTTTTGTCCCAGTACTTTGGTACAAAATAAGACAAAAACAGGTTGACAAGCAAAAAGAAATATTTCCTGGGAAATATTGCATGGGGTGACCAACTGCAAGGAACGTGCATGCACCGTTGTAAAATATTTTCTTCATGCCGTGAATCTGTGTGTTTGAAATTCGATTCCATTGACAAGCAGAGCCGCGGCAAGACATGCTTGAGTGAATGACACACTGGTGTGTTTCCTTGAGGCAGCCAAGCTTTCCACTAGGTATCCTGTAAATATACATTGATCTGTCGATTGTATAAAATCAATACTTAGTTGGAACTAGTCAATCACACGGGCTGTACCAAAGTGACCAAGTTTAAAAACGCACAGATTACATTCAATGTGCACAAACACCTTTTTGTCCTGTTAGGTTTACATTGAAATAGGAATGCTACAGACATTTAAGTCGGGAGGAGTTAGATTACCCATGTGTGTTTTTTTATGAGAATTGGTAAGGACGAGAATACACGTATAAGCGATAATGTACATAGCGTGTGTGAGAAGAACATCGGCGTATTGAGTATCAGTGCCATGTCCTATCTGATTATCATCCAAAGGTGATCCCTCTGCCGGTCATCGGGTACACTTTTTCCCAGTCACTTGGGAAGCTTGTCAATAAAGTTCATATATCCCATAATGCACATGAAAAACATACATATATGTGTTCGATGTCATTCAAACGTACTGCTTTTCCTTGTTCCATCCACAAATTAAAAAGCCTAAAAATTATCACACTTTGAATTAACCTCTTATGCAGCTGTACTTCTAACGGAAGGTCATCAGAAATTAACGGGAGCAATATACTGTGACGTCTGAATGGAATACGCCAGAGATACCCAGCGACCTTGCGCCAGGCAGTATAAAAACGGTTAACCTCGCGCTTGGAGTAATCATTGGCTGTAAAAATCCAATACGGTCCGGTAGCTTCCAAAAAGGGCGGATGAGCCAAAAGAGTAAAATATTGACCCGACAGGACCAATGTAAAACCGTCATTAAGCTGACAAGGTGTTACACTTGCTTCAAGAAAGAAATCCGGTCGCGTACAGAAAGAGCAGCACGGTTTATTATAATTCCTTTATTTCGTACACACGAGGTACACTGTTACACACACACACACACACACACACACACACACACACACACACACACACACACACACATATATATATATATATATATATATATATATATATATATATATATATATATATATATATATATATATATATATATATATATATAAACACGTACGTATGATGCCCATGGACTGGTGCATGGAACACGTTCATATGTGAGAATTGTTCCTTTTTGTGACTCTCGCTTGGAGTAATCCCACAGCTGGCACCCGTAAAGGTGCATACAATAAGTTTTGAAAAGATTGTATCGTGTATCCCGTAAAAGCATTGCCAAATTGTGCCATTAACATATAAACCTCGGTTTGAAATCGTTTCATACATTGTGATACACCTTCCTGCAAAGTATTTAGCCCAGCCATTAGGCCAAGATACTCAAATCTGTCAACTTTGGAGATTGGTAAGGTAAATTGTCATAAAACAAATTTGAGCTATTTTCACTGCTACCACAAGTCATGTGTTTAAATTTGTCA
>OZ026612.1:143480792-143599792 GCA_964020975.1 Hermodice carunculata
GAATTAAATTTTACATGATGTTCTTCAAAAAACTAGAACATCAGATACTGTGACATATGGACAAACTGGCATGCGAGCAAGATTTTCTATTGTTAAAGCGTGACTTACCAATTAAATGGTCTACATGTATTGACTATGACTCAACACTCAACACCGTAACTATTGATGTACAGACAGTTCTGTCTCCCTTACACGTTGTCCTTTTTATTTGAAGGTGTTCTATGAGGATGTCCCAGACCTTTATGTAATTTATAATAAAGGTATTTTACAGGTACTGTGATACCCAATAATTTATACATTTTACTTGGTTATAGACTTTAGGAAAAGTTTATGGAACTCGAAAAAATCACCCAAAGTATTAAGATTGAAACAACTTGTACAAAACAGAAAACATTGGTCTTTGATTTTACGCTGTGCTATTTTATCGAAGTCCCATATATACCCGGTTTGGCCATGTTTTGTCGAAGAATTAGACAAACTATTGAATACTGAATAATGTTTAAAACGGTGTTGAATACCAAATATAAAAATTCCCATTGGAACCTTCTGTTGTGTGATAAATTGACCAGTTGAAATTTAACCTATTCACACCCAATACATTCAGCCACACGTTGTCACTGCTTAATTGTCGCCCGGAAACTGTTGATTGGGAAGCGGCAGTAAATTGCACTCATGTCGATTCGTCTGATAATTTTATTTCCTTCTTGTGACTCAAGGATGGATGTTGAAGGCGTGTATCGGTGCCTGGGAAATGCGTTGTTCAAGGGTTTTCTGGCTTATATCAGAGTAGTCGTGCCGACACGTGCTGCACATGACAAGCGCACTTAGTGTGGCTTTAATCGTTATATGAACAGCTGGTAAGTGGGCTGTCATGTTGCAGCTCCCACCAACACACACAGACTTTCAACTTTCTCATACCTAGGGATGTCACCATCATCAGACATCTGCATGCAACTGAAAGTTCATCCGGAATGGTGGTTATCTATTTGAAAAGTAAAATGTCGAAGGCTGATATCTGTTCTGCTTATTTCTTTCATTGTAAATATATATATATATATATATATATATATATATATATATATAAAATATATGTATATAATATATATATGTAGAGAGAGAGAGAGAGAGAGAGAGAGAAACAGAGTGAGAGAGAGTATTATCTTATGTTGTATTGCATTGTGCTATACTATGTTTGTAAATATTGTTTATCATAACCTGGGCCCGAGGGAAGAACAGTTTTCAACTGAATCAGCCACCTAGTTTAAATATATATATAGAGATATATATATATATATTTATTCATTTATATATTTATATATATATATAAAAGTGAATAAGTATATAAATAAATAAATAAATAAATAAATAAATAAATAAATAAATAAATAAATAAATAAATATATAAATAAATCCCCTTGACAACATTAAGGTCTATTAGATGGAAATATGTTTATATTTTAAATTAAACACGACTTCGAAATTTTAATTTAAAAATTTATCGTGCAGAACAAAATCCCACAAAGCTTTTTATGCGAAGTATAGTTCCTGATGTCATTGTTATGCTACCGCTGAATACTTTTGCTAAAATAAAATCTCCGACGTAATCTACAGAATTCAAACAATCGGGCTGGTTGTGAAGGGTTCAACGAAAGGAGACACTATTTTTAGAGCACTGTTTTTTTTACGTAAAACTGCAATTTTCAGTTGAACAACAATAGAAATATGGTGAATGAATGAATCTTTTATTAATTGTCACTATTTAAACATAGTGTGCACAGAATGTACACATAAGCGTGTATCCCACCAGGAAAAACAAAAAACAAAACACCCCAATAAATAAATAAATAAAAACAACGAAAAAGAAAAGAAAGAAAGAAAAAACAGACAAACAAAATTAAGCCACCAATCTAATTCTTCTGCATGAAAATTTTATAACCGTGAGTAACTCTAATTGCAATAGTAAAAATAATGGAAGTATAATTTCGTAATCTTTGCAGTAAATTGGCATAACAAAATTTCCTTTTCGAATTTAGACTATCAAAATTGATAAACATTTTTGACATCTCTGTCATCAAAATAGCTCTCCGACTAAGGAGCTTTCTTACAAAACAGTAAATAATGAATACCATCATCAGTCACGCTACATGTGTGGAATATTCTGTCTTCAACGGGTGCTTTAGTTGGCCACAGATGCCTCCGCAGTTCAATATTTAAGTTATGTTCACTAATTCTTAGACCAGCAAAATTTTTTCGTGAACTGTAATCATTCATAACTATTAAATGTGGTTCTTATTCGAATTTTATTTTGAATTTCGCATATGTTCGTAATTTTTTGTTAGGTAAAGACTGCAAACCCATACCATGTTGCCACCGCGTCAAGAATCTTACTTCTAATAAATTTGGCACAAAAATCTCGAAATTCGTCATTTCCATTATGCCAAATATCATCACAACGATTGGTCGAAAGGTTTCCCTTGATGATGCTATCCAAGGTGGTTTTGTTGCACACATTTCACGATAACATAAATATACATCATATAGGGGACTAGCGGGGACGATGTTTTCACACCGTGCCAATGTCCTGTTTCACTTAATACAGCAGTATAACACGCTCCTTTGTTTACACAAAGAACATACTGTCCACAGCCTATATAGATTTCTTTAAATTTGGTTTTGAAGTAGGCTGACATATCGGCACACAACGAAATTGCAAGGTGAGACAACATATGAGCCCAACCTTCACACCCATGTGAAAACACAGCTTATCGAAAAACGATCAATGAATAGTTAACATCGGCCTGTGAACTGAACAACGTTTTTCTAACCTTCAAAGAGATTTGGTAGCTTTATTACACAACTTTATTCGCATAGCAGACGTAACGTTTCCATTTGAAGTAATTTCAACACCTAAATATGTATAACTATTTAAAGCATCGAGTCCTGTACATATTAAAATTTTAGAATAACCGTTTTCTGAAATTATTAAATACATATACTTTTGATTTGCTTTTGCTTACGTTGACGTGTAATAGCTCTAGAAGAGTCCTGGGGCCCTGGTCCCAACCTGCATTTAGGGTTAACCCCCCCCCCCCAACGAGTCCTGGGGCCCTGGTTCCTACCTGCGTTTAGGGTGAATGAATGACTGAATGAATGACTTTATTACTGCACCATAAATACAATAAATGGTAATCTGTAACTCAATACACTATACAATACACTATATCACAACAGTACAATACAAGACAGTACATTACAACACGTATGATACGTATGCCTTAGGGGCAGCTCCCCCCCCCCAAAAAAAGTACTTTAGGTTTTAAATGACTTTAGAGTAATAAAGTGTACCCCTAATTTTCATTGTTTCCGAGACAAATTTTGTAAATTGCCATATAATTTCATTTTCGTCACATTTCATAAGTTTCATGAATTTGATTTCAGGCGATAAATGGTCAAACTCTACGATAAATTTACTCAGAGTATCAAATAATCTATTTCTGGCTTCTCTAAACTTTTGGCAATACACAACGTAATGAATTTCATCTTCGACTTCCAAACAAGAATCACAAATTCTCTCATCAATGGGAACTTTAACTGGCCTTCTATGTCTACATTTTCAATGTTCAAATCATGTGCGCTTATTCGTAATTGGGTCTTTTTTCCTTTCGTTCAAATTCTTTTATACAATTAGGTACTTTTCTAGTTTGAAATCTGATTTAAATTTCGAATAGGTTCTCAACTTTTCATCTGGATAGGCTTGTTTAAGGAAGTCACTCTGCCATTGAAGTATAAATTTCTCTTTTGATAATTTTTCTATTAAACTGTGTGAAAGTTCCCCGTATTCATCAACGCCATTGTTCCAAATATCATTACAGCTAATGAGCGACATTTTCGTTTTGGGGTGTAAAACCCCAAAACGAGTCCTGGGGCTCTGGCTCCAATCCGTGTGTAGCGGCGCGTCAGCTGCAGAGCAGCTTGAACTGAGCCTCACAGCGCAAAACTTGAGCACATGGTGTATAGATCTATCCACATGCTTGACCTGGCACATGGCGTATAGATCTATCTACATACCTGACCTGGCACATGGTGTATAGATCTGTCCACATACCTGATGTGGCACATGGTGGATATATCTCTTCACATACTTGACATGGTAACCCACACTAGGCAACTCATTTTACACCTGATATATATATATGTGTGTGTGTGTGTGTGTGTGTGTGCGCGCGCGCGCGCGCGCGTGTGTGTGTGTGTGTAAGATTTCATAAACAAATCCAAGGACAAAAATGTTACAAGCACGCAAATAGTGTATGGATATCACGTGGTTTCATTACATAACATTCATGTTAGCCCTCATTCACGTGCCTGTGGAATTTCATGATACAAAATCAAAACACGGTGACGTTTTAGTCCAGAGATTGATAGATTCTTGACACATCATTGTTTGCCAGATACATGACCTAGTGACCTAGTTTTTTCGTGGCATATATTAGCATAATGTATGTCTGTTTGAGGTTTCATGACATATTGTGAAGGCACAAGGGATTTATGATGTATAAACACACAGCTATCGCTGTGACCACCATACTTGACCTAGTCATCTAGTTTTAAATCGTGGCATGTATTTCAGTCTCGGTAGGTACTGTTTTCATGAATACTAAGAAAATAAGAACGAAGATATACCTTTGCAGTGAGGTAATACAGTAAAACCTGTTTTGAGAGACTACCCCTGGGACACACCCAAAAGTGGTCACATAAAGCAGGTGGTCTCCCAAAGGAGGGTTTATTGTTATGGCACCTGGCCGACAACTCACCTCTAGTTTGAATATCAATTCATAATTTAGTTTCATACATGCATGTTTCCACATTTACTACACCCAATTCCATCTGACAGTCAGATGTTGATTTATTTGTTGGTGCCATAAACATATTTAGTTTTTGTAAGGTCAATTTATCAAAACAGTTTTAGTAATCTTGCCAAAATTGGTGGATTTTACTTATCTAAATGGGGTATTTGTGGCTGGATAAATGGTCTCTTGGGGCTATTTTAAGTGGTCACTGGTCACCTTCTGCAGGTGGTCTCCCAAAAGAGGTAAATTATCATTGGAATGTTTTTTGCACAAGAAAAGTGGTCACAAAAGGCAGGTGGTCTCCCTAAGGAGTGGTCTCTCAAAACAGGTTTTACTGTACATGTATATGAATCAGTCAGTGAGACCCAGATTTTTGCACGCGACATGCGTCTGGCTCCTGACACCTCTGTGTGCTAAGTCTCGAGAAACTGAGGAAAACATAAAAAAAATCTGACGTCTACCTGTGAATTAGCACTGACGTATCAGCGGACAGCAAAATGTAAAGTTCTCAATGGTGACGTCATGTATACACTCGCTGAATGTCAACTTTAAAATTCCTTAAAATGGGACATGGAGGCAGCCCCGTCTTTTTTAAGTGATTAAGAAAAGATAACACTAACGTCGTGATTTTACTCTCGTTTTGTCATTGTCCGGTGTGTGCCGTCATCAGGTGCATAATTATACAGCTATTATCTACATATGTAGAGCTCATATTCTGGAACAGGCATACCAGGCATATATTTCTCAATCACATCAACAATTTAAGAAGAAACAGTAAAATGCAATTTTGTCCCTATTAATGTGAATGGTCAATATCGGGCGAAAATGGTTAATTCATTATGGCTGAGATAATGGTTGGTACCTGAAGGTACATAGTTTGTGATATTTCTGTTCCAAATAAGGAGAATATAGACTTTTTCAACATTTTAAAAAATATTTAAGACCACCAGGACAAAATAAAATATACGAGGCGATTTCCATTTCGTTATTTATGGACGTAAATTTAGACCAGCTGATATCTATTTTAGAGTTACAAACGTTCTGAAAGAATATATGGAAGCCTTCGATCCGGTTGATATTTGGCGCGAATCAAATTCCAACATACAGCTATATAGCTGCAGGCAGAAATTATGGATTTTGTAGCAAATCTCATGAGGATGTTTTGCTTGGTTGAGGCAGCTGTGAGCGAACCAATATACAATTATACCATCTTTGAAAGGAATCAGGTCTATGGCTTTGTACGAAACTCTAGTCCAGTGCGTATAGAGTAGCATTCCTACATTAACCATACTGAAATGTGCTCTTACCAACCCGTAAGTATTTTCTAACATGCGTTCGATTGAGAGGAAGCCAAGCTACATTCACGCCTCGCATCCAGCATGCAATTTTGACAGCAAATAAAATATTACCAAAAAAGTAGAGAAAGGCAGAAAGTGTCATCTGTTGAAAAATTCAAAGTCTACAGGTCCCGAGAAGGGTTTCTAAGCAATTGGGAGTACGCTTTTAGAGAGGAAGAATTTTCCCATCAAAAGAAAGAGCAACTTCACACATTACTGGACCATTGCCATTTAAATAAGCCAGGGCCTGGCCAGCTTCAAGTGTAGCCACGACAGGTCTCCAAAAGACACGGTGAACGATTTTTGCCAAAAAGTCCTAAAATGTAAAACTGTCGACGACCTCAACGACGGACGAACGGACGACAAAGGAATAAGCCTCCAACGAATTCATGTGTCAGACAAATCAAATAAGGTAAAATGCCCAGAATATCTAAACTAACTTAGCCGTGTAGCATGTTGATCATGTGACAGATTGGTTCCGGAGCTCAGTCTATCTTTATCGCTGCTCATTTCGCCACCCAATTCAATTCGTTGCTAATATTCCATCCTTCCAAAATGTGTTCACACACCAGATAAGACAATTAGACGGGTATTTATATAGAACAGAGTACAAAATGTAACTTTAAATGACAGAATTCTTACAGAATGCCACTATTTGCCTTCTGCAGTGTTCTCAATTCTCAGTGAATTGTTTTGAAACAGAAGTGTGCTGATCTAACTTCAAACGATATCAATCTTAAACACAACGCATATATGATATCAAACACCAATTTCATTTTCTCAAACTGTTACAACTAAGTACTGTCAAGAGGACGCTTAATTGTTAAAGGTTATATATATATATATATATATATATATATATATATATATATATATATATATATATATATATATATATATATATATATATATATATATATATATACAAGGTACTGCCAAAATTTTGTTTTGTGACATAACAAATATTGTCGCAATAGTCAAAGTATGGTATAATGCTGTTGTAAACAACCTTTAACAAATGTGAAGGTAGAGTACACCACAGTCGGCTCAGTGGTCCAATTTTAGGGCTGACTTTTTATACAATTTCATCTATATGAGAACACCACCTGAGAGGTTTTATGGAGTCTCCAGCTTCTAATATTCCATCGTTAACTTTGATATGACTGGTTATTATCACAGGGTTATGGGTAAATAATAGTCATAGTACTAGACTTCCGAATATAAAGGAACAATTTGTTAGATGAGAACCACTCAGACGCATTGCAAAGATCTGTTTGAAGGATCACTTTAGCGCACTCTTAGGCAGGTTCAGCAGTGTAGTTGGTTGCATCGTCGGCAAATAAATGACATTAACTATGCTTTAGTGAGGTGGGAAAAACATTGATATAGATTAGGAAAATGGTCTGTCCGAGCGAGGAACCTTGCGGAACGCCAGGCTCTGTAGTTTGAGTGCTGGAAAGTGTCCCTTGCATGGCACGGCCTAAGACTGGTTCTCAAGATAAGACCAAAGCCAGGCACATTCAGTACCAGATACGCCATTATGTCTTAATTAATTAGGAGTATCTGATGGTTGATTGTATCAAAGCACTTTTTACCACTTTCATAAAACCCGACGGTACTTCCGGACCTGTATCCACTATCGGGGCAACTTTCTCCACTGAGCTTCGTCTTTGACGCAGTTGGACGCTTGGCACTCAGCCTATTGCTGACCCGTAGTTCTTTGCCTCAGGGCGACTTCACTGTCTGATACAAAATCCCAATTCTGTGGCCTACAACTGGTAACTGTTTGTCGTTGTATTTAGATTTTCAGGTAATGCTCACTTTGGAAAAGTCCCATTATATATTGTACACTACATGTACATTCATTCGACAGATTAACCTTCTCGTAACACTAATCACACATATATTTTGAATGCTACCTCTTCAAAATATCCAATCGACTTGGCTGCCATTTTGAAAATAGTGAGTTCCACACCCAATGCCAATGGTTTGTAAATGTGCATTAGGACGATCTTGCTGCGTGTGGGTAGGAAGAGGGTTATAATATATGTGACCAAAAGCATATATTTTGCAATTATTTCAGAGCATCAATAATGATATATATGCTGTGGCCGTGATTCACTTTGGTATCCAAATCAAGTGTACTTTTGTAAGACTGTCCCGCAATCAATGAATTAATTGCCCAATATTCAAAATGGCGCTCGAGCGTGCCTTGCCGCATTTGGATTTGTAACTAACGATGTCAGCTGCTTCAGACACAACTGAGCGGGCGGATTAAATTTAAGATAGTAACTCATGTTTTAAAAGTACATTAACGACTGTGTGCCCTTGTAACTCGGAGAACGGACACCTGGAACCTTGCTGAAAACACGTGGCCGCGATTCACTGTGATCTTCCTTTCCCACAATGCATTGCGCAATGTTTAAATGACGCTCAACTAGTGCTCATGCATACCTTTGTGTTGCATTTGGATTTATAACTAACGACGATAACTGCTTCAGACACAATCAAGCGGGCAGATTAATGTTAAGATAGTAGGTCATCTTTTAAAAATATGTTGATGACCGTTTGCCCTGGTAACTTGGAAAACAGACCCCTGGGACCTAGCAATAGCAGATTCCGACACCGCACCACCGTGGCTACATACAGCAGCTATACTTTTCCCCGGCCCAAGTTAACCGTCCAGACAAGTTGAAATAAAGTGTTGTGTTTGAGTTGATTTTACTGCAAAATAACGGTACACGTTGGTCAGCTTTTCTGTTAACTTACAACTTGGTTACGGTTGATTAAATCGACCGGTTAATGTACGGGTGGTCGTTTGTGTGGGATTTTGCTGGTCGTTAGACGCGTGTTGCAGCTGATCTGGAGCTGTCCAAGTGGAGCACTGTAGCAAAATTTTGCATGGCAGTTCTTGAAAAATGCTACAGAATTTTTCCAAAGTAGGTGTTTCTCATGTGAAGCAGTTTATTGAGAAAATGCTGCAGGGAATGTAAATTTTGCTGCTGCAATTGAACAACACCGTGGTCTGGCGCGTTAGTTCATTTAGCATTGCAAAAGCGACCCTGCCAAGGAAATCTGGTGGTTTTGACCAGGTGGGGACTGAGGTAGGTAATTGCAGGTACTATTGTACCATGATTACACTTATTATCATGCAGAATCTGCCAGGGTATATCAAAGAGAGAGAATGTAAGAACATTTTCAAAAAGCTGAAATCATTCTTAATGCAAGAGATGGGAGTACCGAAGACATATTTATAATTTCGGTATCTTAGTGTTATAAAATTATACCCCTGGTGCTTATATTTATTTATATATAAATTTATTGAACATTTAGAATATCTTTTAATTCATGAATGATTAAAACATTTCAGCTGCACACCTGTGCAAAGCAACTTAATATTTTTTTCTGATTTCATACTCGCATTTCCGCTATTTTAATGTTGTGGTCCATAGTGCAAATTGGCCAAGGCAAGATACCCTAGGCATTTGGTGCTCCCATTTCATGTATCATAGTTTGATGTGCTTTCAGCAATTATATTGCACCATCCTGCATATGTGTGCATAAAGTATTATCAATCAACAGTCAGTGATAAAAGTTAAGTACATTCAGGCCTAGTGTTTATCTTAATATATTTTTTCTTCTTGATTTTGTAGAGAAAATACACAAGTTACTACTTGTGGGATAATTTATCTGTTAATTTTCCCGAATTAATAAACATAATATGTGTGTAAAAATTCTCTGAAGTGTTACATGTATATAATACGATTTTTTCATATTTATTTTAATGGATAACATGGCGATGGTCTTTTTTAAAATTAATTTTTTCATTAATTTTTGTTAATTTTCATCAGCTTTTTGTACAATATGACGTAAAATAGTCAAAGCAGTACAAAAATGACTAAAATGTTGTGATTGCGTCAACCATGTTCAGGTCTCTGACTGAGTTTCTAGCACTGGCGTAGGTCTATCAATATTTATTAAAGAAGGACGGCTTAAAAGTACTTTTCTTGCTCCATTAATTTTAGAGTTGGGCCTTTTTAGTGGGGTCTGTCCGGGAGAAAACAAAGGAGGCATGGTATAATTAATGTTGATATGGACCGCGGCCTCCCGAGGCCGACTGGCACACAGCCGGACGGTGTTGTTGAATTGCTCGGATACCTTCTTATACCATGCCTCCTTTGTTTACTTAAGGGATATATATGTCAGCTGCTTACACATATATCCCTGCTTTAAATATCTATAGCTAAATTTCAACACAGGACTGATTTGCTTTGGTGAATAGATTTTAAAATGCATTTATATTCATGAAAACAAAGAAGGCATGGTATAAAAAGGATACATCCCTTGTTCTCGTGATTTATCTGGAATCCTGCATTTTTAAATCCCTACGCTTCGCTCCGGGATTTAAAAAAGCAGGATTCCAGATAAATCTCTTGAACTTGGGATGTATCCTCTTCTTAAACCCCGCGTCTTAACCCTGAAAATGTCATGCGTCAGTGGGACTATGAACATATTTTAGCTAATATGCTTGTCATGGCTTTTTAATTTTCATTTGGCATTATTCGCAGAAGACTCTGTTTTTAATCATGATGTTTATTATTTTTCAACTGAATCTAATTTTAACTTGATGTATTCCAGCACTTTTTCTCCAATTATGGATGCGGAATTAATTATTATTATTATTATTATTATTATTATTATTATTATTATTATTATTATTATTATTATTATTATTATTATTATTATTATTATTATTATCATTATTATTATTATTATTATTATTATCATTATTATTATCATTATCATTATCATTATCATTATCATTATCATTATCATTATCATTATTATTATTATCAAATGGACAGCCAGATGGATAAAAAGCCTCTAGAACGCATACCCCATAAACTTTCGTTCATGGAGTCGCAGTAATTTTCCGCATTTTGATCAGGCACGTAGCTGTATTGTGCATCATATTTCAGATGCTTTCTTCTGCCGTCCTGCCTGAAAATGATTTTTCTCGGAAGCTTGTTCGGTCAGGAAGTTGTTGAATGTTGGTGATACGGGAAGCGTACGGTTGCGACTGTGCGAAAATAAGTATTATTTGTTGATGCTTTGCTTGATCTGGTGTCAGTGAATATGAGAAGCAAGTCACATCAAGGATTACGCTATTATTACTTGAAAATATAATAATTCCCCGAGATTTGGTATTTTGGCTGATATCAGGAAGGCTACCCGTGTAAAATATCATTATTCTTTGCGTTTCATCAAAAAAGAATAGAGAGATGTGTACAGCAAATAAGTAGGTGGATACAATCCTGGATAATAGGTCCAACGATTTCTGGACAGAGGTTAAAAAAATAAGAAATGTTGGCGCGACAAGGCCCACGCTTATCGATGGAGAATTGATCCTTCTATCATAGGGAAAATTTTCTCTGAGGAATATGAGCAACTTTAAAATTCTGTGCTTTACAATCATAAAGAAATGGAAGATTCAAAAAGTGATCTTTACAACTTGATCATAAATTCAAATGAATCAGGTGACACAGTGGGTGGCATCTCACCAGATATAATTGCCATGGGTGTCCAGAAATTAAAAAAAGGGTTTACACGATGGTGCCACGGGGCATTTCTCGGATCATATCATTACGGGTCCACCCGCTCTCAATGTCTACTTATCGTTTCTTTTCTCTTCAATGTTAGTTCATGGAATTAACCACACAGGGTTGACTGAAATAATGCTGCATCCGATTCCTAAAGATCATCGTGCTTCCTCGAAGAATTCAGATAATTTTCGTAGTAAAGCCCTATGTAGTATCATCGGAAAATCGTTTGATTGGGTAATCCTTATGAAAAATACTGACAAATTTTGCATTTTAGACCTTCAATTTGGGTTCAAACACGATCTTGCTAGCACTCTGTGCCCTGGTGTCCTAGAAGAATGTGTCAATTATTATATCTCACATGATACCCATGTTAATTTATTTTGATCTTTCTTGATGCTACTAAGGCCTTTGACAGAGTTGAATATGTCAAAATATCCATTAAAAAGACGTGTGTTTCCAATCAACATTCGTTTAATTTTGAAGATGTATACAAATCAGAAGGTAAGCGTGGTCTGAAATAAGACACCAACAGAAGCCTTTTTATGTAGAAATGGGGTTAAACAAGGAAGAGTTCTCTCGCCGATTTTATTAGGGATATATATTTATGAATCGCTAATGTCTTTGATGAAATCCGGCTTTGGATGTCATATTGGCGGTATATTTATGGGGGACCTTGCATAGGCAGACGATCTAGTCCTCTTATCTCCAAGAATGGTCGGTTTAAATAAATTACTTAATATTAGCACTGATTTTGCTAAAGAATACAATGTTATTTTCAACATAAAGAAAAATAATGGATGTCATATACGTAGTGAAAGGTAGATGAAAATATTTATCTGTATGGTGAACCGACTGAGAAAGTGAGTTCTTTCCTTCAGCCTGGGAAGCTTATTGGTCCTAACTGCACCAGTAAATCACTGGAGAGGAGTACTCAGAACTTTAACACACAGGTTAATTTGATGATGGCTCAGTTTGGGAAAGCGTTTGCCTCCACACCACGTGGATTGTTCCGTTCATTCTGTATGTCTTTTTATGACTCTCTATTATTCTTCAAAAGGTGTTGAACAATTTTTGTGGCATGACGGAAGGCTGTACGATTTATTTGGAAACTGCCTAAACAGACACATTGTTATTCATTCCCTTTTATATGTGGAGATATACCAACTGAGATTCAGATGCATATGCGTTTTATAAGACATTTTCATAAAATCATTTATAATGGAAATGCTTCAGTTAAAATGTGTGGAAAACTATTACTTAAAGGCACCCGTTCTACTATCGGTAGATCATTAAATTACGTTCTCCATACATATGACATTACAATGAGATGCGTTGATGGCAGTCGAGTGTATACACCTTTCCAGAGAGAACACTCAGTGTTATCCGGGCAAGGACACTTTGATAACCAATGCCCTTGTTGTGCAAGAGCTATGAAATCAGGGACCAGCGACTGACGGCAGTTCTGGACCCTGAAGAGGTCAATCTTATGATTAAAGTTTTATGTAACAGTTAACTCCCTACATTCCGCTATTTCATTTTTATTGCTCTTTCCATATTCGCCATTGGAGATTCTGGAATTTACCGTGAACTGATGTATTGAACATGTACCTTGATATATATATATATATATATATATATATATATATATATATATATATATATATATATATATATATATATATATGAGTAGGCTGACCGAGCATGCATTTTGAAACCCAACCGGGTACTCGGTACTCCGTACACATTACTTATCCCGAACCAGGCACCGTTCGGGTTCGGCATATGTAATTCAAACATGAAAACGTTCGACAGGGTTAATAGCTGTTGCCTTTTTGCACAGGGGCATTACTATTGTTGATGTAATAAAGGCGGTTAATGCAACCCATGTGACACACGTAATTACAATGTATCGTTTGCTGCATTGTTTAAAGTGTATACAAATACGAAAAGTAACCTCAGTGACCTTTTTATTTAACTTTATGGCCAACATTGACCGTGATAACCGAATCCGTACGTTTAGCGACGGTAAAAGCCGAACCCGAGCCGGGCTTCAATCCTGATACCCGGTAAGCTCGGGTTCCATTGTTCGGGTTAGGTCAGGCTCTAATATGTATATATAGATGTACATTGTTGCAGTCCTTGTTAGGATTTTCCTTGGTTTGTACAGGTGGTCTAGCTGCAACTGTTTATTTTACAATCACTGGGACTGAATATAATGCCCCAGCTTGTTTCCACTTCAGTTAAACATTGGCGGGTGGTTTAACTAGGAAAAGCTGTCCAGCTAGAAAGGGTACATTTTGGTTCAGGGGTAAGTCAAATTGTTCTTACCTGAACCTGTACTATGAAAATTTGGTAATTATGGTTTGTTTGACAGGTATTCTTCTTTGATATGAAGCTCTGCATTTACAAGCAAAACTTCACATATTTAGCTAATTCATCAATTGCCACGTTCATATTTATTCATTATTATATGGGTTGTCTTTGCTGAATATTTAGCTTAGGCAAAGAGCCGCTACTTAGAGAGACATGTACGGGTAAAAGGCTCCGAAACATGTAGAGTAGTTACCCGCTGAAGACCCTTTAATTTATTTGGGCTGATACAGCCTATGTCAAAATTTTACAGAGGAACGTGTGCAATATAGACAGGTTAGACAGGGACAGGTTAGCTTATGGAGAGTAAAGAGTTCGAACTGCGGAATAGGATATTGACTACTAGGAAGTGGTTCTGGGCAAAAAGACACAAATACAATATATATATATGTATATATATATATATATATATATATATATATATATATATATATATATATATATATATATATATATATACATATCTGTATATATATGTATATATATATATATATATATATATATATATATATATATATATATATATATTAAGAATTTAGTATTATCACCGTTTTGACAGGATTTGAGAGTAAAATGAATATGACGAAAACGACACAATATTTTGGTGAAAGTTATTCCCCTGCCGCCGAACACTTAGCGTGGTGTTTAATACGTGAAAAGAGGGAGCCAGCAGCTTTCTAAGTCCGTTCGGGTTAATCACCCGAGGGCTCGAGCGTGCCCTTAATATATGTTGACTGAGAACTGTAATGCTGGTAACTATATTACATCTTTCAGTCTAATCGTTTAGTGAAACTGTTATATTAAGGTAAAGAGATGAAGCACACGACATTTAAAACCGCACATCCCTGTCAACCAGTGTGGCCGGCAAAGTGTTCAGGCATGCCAGTGAGTGTGTGCAATGGTTACTTCGTGGGAGCAGTGCAAGTTATCGACAAGCACTGGTTCATTAGAAATAAGACAACAAGCTTGATGTGGTGACAGCGGTCACGTGACTGTAGTGACGTGCTAACTGACGTATTCGATGAAGAGGAATCTCTTGATCTCCATTCACATTCATATCGGCAACACCTCGTTATCCAGTCGGTGGCACGGTGAAGTTGCTGATCGACATTTTTGCACAGATAGCGCGTTGGCCTTTCGATGTTTGTTGCTTCGTGGGGGCAACTTATTGTTACGAGTTAAGAAATCACAAAGTTGTGTGAACCTCCTCATGACATTTCCAGCTTTCATTTGTTAAAGCATCAGTAATATTTCTGGAATGCGTCAAATGCTGTCGTGTGCTCAGAAAACATGCATAATATGGCGCATTCGTGACAATGACAGTTGACCGAACGTCATATGTATTACTTATCGGCCAAACGTCTCATCAGCGGTGGCCAATGAGAAACCAGTGCTGTGTCAAACTAGATGCATACACTGGGCCAACATCACGCAGCTGTAAACTTATAGACTGGTACCACAAGATATGGAGAGTTACAGGACATGCAACGGAATTAATCATCGACAGGGCTGAGAGAGGAACGGAAAGGATATAATGGTTGTTAGCAAAAAACGACGAGTGAGAATCAAATAGAAAATAATAGAATGAGAGACCGATAAAAATATGAAGACAAGGACACAATAATAGAACACGGAACAGGTCAGGTTATAAAGACAGGAATACAATTATAATAATTATGGTAAGGAATAAATTAAATACAACGGAATAGGACATTGGTCAATGAGGACTTAGAAATTAGGCAAAATTTAAAGCCAAATGCAAAAAGTAATATGGAATAGGACGTTGGAGCAACAGGGTAGACAGGCGGATTACCAGGGTAGGCAGTAGGGTTAACAGGGTAGGCAGCAGGGTTAACAGGGTAGGCAGCAAGGTTACCAGGGTAGGCAGCAAGTTTACCAGGGTAGGCAGGATTGTTAATAGGCTGGGCACCATTTTTGGCAGGGTAGGCAGCATGGCTAACAGGGTAGGCAGCAGGTTAACAGGGTAGGTAGCAGGGTGAACAGGGTAGGCAGGATTGTTAACAGACTGGGCACCATTGTTGGCAGGGTAGGCACCATTGTTGGCAGGTTAGGTAGCAGAGCTAACATGATAGGCAAGAGCATCGTATCAAACCCTCAAATCTTATCAAACTTCAAAAGAAAAAAAAACGATGTTTGAGGCTATATCATACATCACAACCAATAAAAATGTATGCGACAAAGAGTTGTATCAAAGCCCAAAAGCAATCAAAGTATATGAGACCACGTACCTAATCTCAAAAATATAACTACAGAAATTAAAAAAAAATCAGGAATTTGTGGACCCCTGTTGCAGATGGGCGTATACAGAGGGTGGTTGTCCAGGGAGCAACATCAAATTTGACGCGAATAAAAGCAGGTGTCCCACAAGGACCTGTCTTGGGACCATTATTGTTTTTGATTTACATCAATGATATTGTAGACATTGTGCAGTAACGTACATGGCCGTTTGCCGACGATACATCTCTGTTTATCAGGGCGGATGATGCATCTGCTGCGACACATATTCTTAGCGCAGACTTGAAAGAAATTAAAGATTTGTCGCAACAATGGCTCGTGTCTTTTAGCCCTGCAAACTCCAGCAGTCTGGTTGTCTCTGAAAACGAAAGCCCTTACGTACTCTGATTTACTATTCATGAATGAAAAATGACCCAACAAACCCGATTATAAACATTTAGGCCTGGCAATTCGTTCCAATCTTACATGGTCTTATCATTTCCAGAAATTAACAACTAAAGGTATGGAAATTGTAAATGTTCTGAAATATTTGCAGGTTTGGCTTTATAGGAAATCTTTGAAAACTCTCTATTTTTTTTTTATAAGACTTCTCCTGGAATATGGATCTGTGGTCTGGGACAATTGTAACTTACAAGAGTCTCAGAAAAAATCACCAATTAGCTGCAAGCAGAATTATTACTGGAGCTACCTCAGGGATTAATTATATACTATATGAAGATACTGGTTGTGAAAAAATTATCAGCACGTTGAGAATAAAGCAAATTAATTCTCTTCTTCAAAATCGTTCATGGCGAATCTCCACGACATTTAAGTTACCTTCTTCTTTTTGTGACGCAAAAATCTGATATAGTGTTAGATCTAGAACAAACTTGTCACTTTTCCGATCGCGAACGAATTTATTTGACTCTTCATTTTTTGCCTTCTACATATGACTGTGGAATAAATTGCTGCACAACATTCGAAACTCTGAAGATCATGTCGAATTCGGAAAAGAGTTAAATCGGGGTCCTAAATTGCCCATAAATAATTTTATAGAGGTGAGAGAGCACTTGCTGTAACCTATAAACGCTTGCCCATGGGATGCAACAAACTCAATTTGATCTGTTTAAGATGGGCCTTATATATATAGCATCTCCTAAGTGTGCCTGTTGTGAAGGAAATAAGGATGTTTTCCACTATTTTTGTGAATGCTGTCTTTTTTAACGGAACACAGCAAAATTATTCCCTTCGCGTCGTTTACAGTAGCAACATTGCTTCTTGGCTCTGAAACGTGTACCGTCCAACAAAATGAAATGATATTCGATACAGTACAAAGTTAGATTAAAGCAACAGGCAGCTTAGGAGCAGTCACGCGGGTTATGATACAGACTGGGTTTGTAAGATTTAGTGAAGGAGTACTTCGATAATATTCTGTCTAAGCAGTCACGTGATGTTATAAATCCCCAAACTCTTGTGGCGTTGCCACTCTCTCTGTCTTTGCAGATTGTAATGTCTCCTTTGCGTCTTTGTCCTTATGTCTTGCGTCTACTGTTCCTCCTTTTCCATGTACATGGATTTACATAGGGCTCAGCCCTTTTCCCCAATTGTTTTTTGATTACGTTCAAACCAAAAATATATAAGGCCACAATATACTGT
Source organism: Hermodice carunculata (assembly GCA_964020975.1). Lineage (NCBI taxonomy): Eukaryota > Metazoa > Annelida > Polychaeta > Eunicida > Amphinomidae > Hermodice > Hermodice carunculata. The sequence continues at coordinate 143,498,841 of OZ026612.1, forward strand.
CAATCATCGAAAGCAATGGAATAATATGATACTAAGCGTAGCATGAACCGTTAGCATGGTATTGTTCTGAAAACCAGGCAATGTTGATCAATCGCAGTCAAATCCATGCTTTTGGCGAAATGGCAAAACGCTGGCTCGAGAGGCTGGAGGTCCCGGCTTAGATACCCGGCTGCCCTCCAACATTGGTGTCAGAATGAACGCAAAACTACGCTAAGAGTGTGCACTCGGTCTGGCATAGGGTGTTTCGTTGTTGGGCTGGGCTGGGCTGGCTTTTAGAGACGGATAATTAAAGGCCCTGGCTCGATGTCCGATAAAATTACAAGAGCATGAAACCTGAAAAGTTATGAAAATAAAAATATGAAATTAGGACATACTAGCAATCCTCAAAACGCAGTGAAACGATGTACTCTGCTAAAGTGTAAATATACAATGGTGCAGTCTAAAATCTAAATCTAAATCCCTTTATTAACTTGTTTACAAATTTTTTCAAAACAATACCAATATTCCTGTCAAAGTCACCAACAACAAATCTCTTTTAGCATAAACATTCGCAAAACATGATGGTGTTTATGTTTTTATATCTCTTTTCCTTTTGATCTTGCAGTGATATCGAGAGACATGAAGAAACAGTTGCTAGCTGTGGCACTGTTCTACCTTGTGCTTCAAGTTGTCAGCGCCAAGCCTTCTGGCGAGGCAGAGCAGGCTCCAGCCAAGACAAAAAGAGCAGTAAAACGATTCAATGACCTGGACGACGGCTTTGGCAATCCAGGCATGATGGACTGGAAGTCTTTGTATGCAAAGCGAGCAATGGCCAGAAAGCGACAACTGGAGAATTTCGAAGATGGTTTTGGTGGTCGTCTGAATGATTTGCCAATGCAAGATTGGCAGAACACATACGGTCGTGATTACAGATCTTTTGGCAAGCCCAACGCTCTAAGTGCATTTGGTCACGGCGCTACCGATTTCAAAGATGGTTTACAAAACTGGCAAGCTATGTACCAAAAGCGGCTTCTCAGGGCCGCCAAGCGCCCGGCCAAGCACTGAGCACCAAGTCATCGTGGCTTATTCACCGGGTATTTCGGTGAGAAATTTTCCACAGCTGGGGTCATTGGTGGCGATTCTTCCGTGAAATATAGTGGAAATAATTGCTGCCCATCATCGTCATCTCACACTGGCCTCAGTGCTCATCGGTGAAGTCAATGTTGTGTTACACCTCCTTTGTAGTAAACATGTCTTTCAAGCAACGTGCACGTCCCACCTCTGACGATTGAAGGTCAATCCGCCAAGTTTGGTGCCATATTGTCTTTAGAATCAGTACTACAATGGCGTCAGTAGTGTAGTCCTACCAATGATGTATTCTGAAGTGCTCGGTGAACTGGAACGTCGAAAGTCCGGATGTTGAACACAACGTATCTTGTTGCTTAGGGCAGTTGTCCCAGGCTTTGAGTACACCATGTGGAATGCGTGGGGAAAAACCACATGATCATTTCCCATATTGTATAACTTTCACATATAAGAGATACCCTGCAGGCTGCCTCTAATTTGTATATGTAAACTGGTATTTTAACAGTGACCTTTGAAACGTCAAGTACAAGATAGACGGGTGTATATATGGCACTGGTACCATCAGTTACTCGAAACTCTAATGATACTAAATATGCCAAAGTCCATGTACAATCACGGTAACATTGTATCAACATTACGTAACAAACCTATGTTTTCACATAGAATATTGTCTTTTATCACAATCGAGTTCATTGATACCACAGACAACTTATTTTTTATGCACTTGATAGGCAAATACAAAGAAAGTTTAATATCTGAGCAAGTTTTAAAAAGATATTGAAATTAGGATACATAATTTTTGTAAATCATGATAAATTCAACTGATACATGTGATACTACAAGTACGATTAATCCCTGCTTTGTTACCACTAAATTTGTTGTTTAATCTATGGATTGTCGAGACTCGACGATCCATGTTTAATGGTACAAACTAGAGTGGCGTAGACTACCCTTGTATGGATAGTTAGATCACACAAAATGCATTGCTGTCAACACTACTTGTTACATAACGTGTACGATCGTACAAACTAGAATGCCATAGACTCACCATAAATACGTTTGGGATGCCGTAATGTGGACACAATTACAAAAAAATCATAAAGTTAAGATATTTGAGGTCCACCCACCGAATGCACTGCTGCCGACTGTACCATAGTCACGTGACCTTCCAGCAACGAAATGAGGACCGAACGTGGGCTCAGACTTGTAAAATCACTTTGAAATATACAGGTCTGTCACGCATGTCTGTCAGCGTTCCTAGGGAATCTAACAACCAATACGTATAGCCAGCTACTCAGCTCGACGAAATTACTCGGACATAACAGCAGGCGGAGCACGACATGTGATATAAAATGCTTCAAAAAGTCCTGGTTGCCGATTTTCTAAAGGGTGGCTCTGTGTGCCAATTATATTTTTCGTTTAAATGTACTTCGATATTGATTAACGACACTTATCTAGTTTCACGTTTGATAAAAATCAATTTTGTTGTTGGGATGTGATGAGACATTGTCATCCCAAATCTGTCAAAGGAGTATGTTGTGTAAACGAAGACCGAGATGGAGCTAAAGATTAACAATTAATCTTGCTTCTCTTCACTTATATATACATATATATATATATATATATATATATATATATATATATATATATATATATATATATATATATATATACACCTGTGAACCCTGATATGTTGTAAAAATAAGGTAAATCATACTGGTGAGGTGTCTACTGATAACTGTCATTATAAACATATTTACTATGAAATGATTAGCCCCAGACCTGCAGCAATGTCTTTGTTTGAGTTGCAATGGCCATTCATAAAAAAGTCCATTTATGCCGTCAGCCATAAAATAAAAGCACAGTGTTCCTACGTTATACTGTATCTTATCTCTATGACAATATGCTCATGCTGTACCCCTCTGTCAGACCGTCACTCTGGTGCCCCCCTATGCCTGTTAGAGATCCAACAAGCTGTCAATAACATTATATCTGAATCCGTACCTACCTCCCGGTGGTCATACCTTATGCGTCTAATTGTTAGTGAATGAACCGAATGTCTATTTATATAGATCTCCTTATGTTTTGTGTGAGACTATCTGTATTTATGTATGAATTGAAATGGACCTTTATTTGCTGCACTCCGGTACATTAGTCAGCAATCTGTCAAATACTAGACTTAAACAACATAAATGTACAGACTAAGCACTTACAATACAATACAATACAACACCATACAACAAAAGCAAAGAAAAAAGGGGCGATTTTCAACATAAGGAATGCATGTGCGGAAATGTAGCGTATGATAAAGTATTGCGTATGGGAGTCTATAATGTTTTATTCCTTATTACAATGCAATCCGTAATAAAAGTTTCAAAGACTTAAAATAATTCTGGATTTTTCAAGTTCATAATAAAACCAAACATATCTTGAGCACTATATGTGGTCAGAGGTCGCAGACTGTAGACAGCCTAGAAACAGTTCCTGGGTCTTTTTATTATTTCACCTATTCGGAAAAGCCGTACTGAGAAAAATGCTAGTGGAGGGACTTCCCGATATGCTAGAGACACTTGTAGGCACAAAAGCTGGAGTAAATGAGTTTAAATTGTGGAGTATATACCAAGAAAGGGATGGCAGTGTAACAGTGAAGCTAAGATTTCAACAGACCAATAGTGCAGCCAGTGGTGTAGTCACCCATGACGATCAGAACACTGTAGTGTACAAACGGAAAAGTGAAAAACAAATACTGAGGGATCACAAACGCGCACAGAACTGGACAGAAGGTGTTGTCACAAGACGTCAGAGCCATGAGATGGACACAGAAATACCAAGGGACACTGAGAATATTGATCACCAGAGCGATAGTATCATTTTTCCCCTGCTTGTGTTGAAATGGATCCAACAATTGAGCCACCCACAGTGTCACCAACATTCACTGACATTGACCAACATGAGGTTTGGATACCTAGAAATGCAAACATAGAGACGGACAAGGAGCATGAGGACATGTTGGCACAGGGGAAGAATTTATACCAAACATGGAATATACTGCAAAAATACCAGTCAATGACAGCAATAAGGTTCGTAAGCGTGACAAAGAACTCCAATCTAAATCTGCTGATGTAAAGACTGGCCAGTGCGGTGTACTAAACTGTGATAACAACGAAAGACGCAGAGACTGATATATGTATATTTGCACCAAATGCCTCAATGTTTAAGCTTGCCAGCAGTGTTATAAGGCAGGGGCACACAGGAGACACAAAGAACATTTAAAACTAAGAAAGTAATGAAAATGTTATACCTGCTTGATTGATGGACCATGAACGCGTTCTTGACCTGCCTGGTGATATCACAGAACTGATAGGAGCCATTTCCGTTTTCTATAAATGTGATCATTATTTTTTTCTCTCTTTATTTTATTATAATTTTTTTAATGTGTATCAATAGAGTACTAAATAAATAAATAAATAAATAAATATATATATATATATATATATATATATATATATATATATATATATATATATATATATATATATATATATATATATATAATATATATATATATATTTATATATATATATATATATATATATATATATATATATATATATATATATATATATATATATATATATATATATATCAGAGTCATTAAATATTTCCTTTAATGTGTCTAGCAGATTTTCCGGGGAATTTCAAATTTGGTACAAATCATAACAAAATGATACTAGTCTTCGATCTGCCGACATGTTTCACATAGAAGTTCGCTTACAGGGACTTTGTTGGGGTGCTTGTGTCTGACAATTTCTATTTGAAGATTGTGAGTGTAACGGGTTATGTTTTTTCGAATGCAAAAATTCCCCTCAACCTGCAGATATTGTTCAAACTCCACATCTCTTTTGAATATACATACGTTCTTAATTTTAAGTCATTGTCTTAACGCAAAATATCATTTTGCCACTGACTTTCAAATTTTCTTGCAATGCGTATTTTAACTATTTTAGAGGGGAAATTTTCGAAATATTTGAAATTATTCCAGAGTTCCTGTGAGTCAAAGGAAGTCAAAATATCGTGTATTGAGTCGAGCCAAATAGATCGGTTGTCTTGAGATATTTCCAAATTACATCTAAAAGCATGGTAAACTAAAGACTCTGAGTCGGATTTTGCTATTCGAACACAATTTTTGCAGACCAAGGTCATTATTTTGACTGAGAGAGTGGGGTCCTTCCAAGCTCACCCAGGACTGCTATATTACAGGATTTACGATGTACACCTAGGCTTTGCTTAAGAAACTGAGTATGCATTTTTTGAAAATTCTGTTTTGAGGTAACCAGATATATTGTCAGGCATTAAGGTATGTGTATATATATATATATATATATATATATATATATATATATATGTACTTGCGTTCGTCTGTATGCATGAGTGTAATTTTGGCCTTGATGATGGTATATTATATTGGGCTGTCACCCTCAGAGAGAGGCCTGCTATGCGCAGTTGGGATTTAATATTTAATACACATGTTTCATAGTTAAAGACCTCTAGCGTTCTTTAACGCAATGCGTATCAGTGTTTTTTGAACTGATAACCATTGTCTTGGGCGTCGTAGTCGTGGTCGTGGTCATCATCATGAACAACGCATTACATTATACAATGGTTTTTTGAAAAGGAGACTTCTTCCAGTACACTTTTTGTCAAGTAAGTTTGCAAAAAGTAGCTCGATTTAAGTGAGAATTATGTGAACAAAATCTCCCAAATAAGGAATTTGTGATCGCAAGTTCTTGAGGACGGAAGCATCCGCACGCACAGCCCGTCCAGGGGGGACTACTTTCTGCAGGCAGAATGATGTACGTATGATAATTTATGCGGTTGTTTGTTCACAATTAGCCAGAATATCTTGTTCAATTAGAATACATGTATTTCAGCAAAATGTCATGGATTTGTGTGACCAAATTACCTGGAACTGACACACGGTTCAAAACATTGGAGACAGGCTATCATACATGTTACCTGTTACACGAAACACGTCCAAAAAAACAAAAACAAAAAACAAAAATAGAGCTCGGTCTGAAAATGTGGCTGCAACATTTATAAGTTCTACCGGGTCTTTTTATGTTGGGTCACTGAAATGCATCAGATGGCAGATGAATAATTGTCTCGTGCAAAATTTAGGTGTTAGTGAGATTTGCAAAAACAAACGTGTTGTGACCATGAGAGCGTGATGAAAGGCAGAAGACCCGGGTTTCCTGCTACAAGACCCGAAGGCTGAGTATAGTCGCCATTAAGAGTTGATTGGGGGGAGGTTGAAAGAGGCAGGTTCTCTTGACAGTGTGTGCAAAGGTTTGAGTATTTATCAGTGGAGGGCGTAACGTGTTCAGCAACATTTCTTGCACATTTGGGATATCTATGTAAGTGAATGCGCAAGTCCAGCTGGGGTGGGCTTTCTTGCTTTCATGCAGGAAAAAAGTGCACGGTTACTTCGTACATTATGGCAAAACAAAATCTGAGTTTCCCTTCTCGATGAAAGCTGCCGTTAATAAAGCCCACCCCCAAGATGCGATAAAATGCCCGTGCTCGTTTATAAGTAGGATTAATTTTAAGCTTCTGATGTATTTAGCCTCTAACACAATTTAATGGAAAAAAATCGGGAAATTATGCTGTGCAATTAATATTTTGAGCACTTTCTGTGTTCGTGTAATGAATAGATCTGACGGAAACACCTGTTCCGTAATACGTTAAAAACTTCGATCAAGTCTAAATAACACTGACACTTGGAAATAGACTGGCTGAGCCAGTTGGCAAGGTACCGAACAGGGCGTCAGAAAGTGCATTTAATTTGAGCCACTTTTAGCTGTACTATTTGAGGCCATGGACAAATGAGAGAGGAGACACGGATTATCAATAAAAGCATACAGGCATTTGGCTGGATATATGTCGAGAGTGGTACAGCTGGTCCTCTTGGAACCGTGGATTTGACAGACAGAGCATACACTTGATGGGACAAATTTAAAAAGCCTGGATCACCAGAGGGCACCACTGACCATCGGGGATTATCCGACATCTACAGACCGATCAGATATTACAGGAAGGATCAGATCATTTCACTTGACTAGAATTGCTACCTGGTTATATATTTTTTTTTATGAGTGATCTGGGTGAGTTAATCCCGAAGAGCCGAGGGATGCTATAGACAGGTACATAAGGAAGACAGCATTAAAGGGGATAAAATGATTGGTCCACTGACGAAATGAAAGTCACGAAACCTCCATGATGACGTTTGCATACGTCAGCATGCGTGCTTTGCTGGTGAAACATTTAGATAATGAACACAAGAGAAAATCAGTGTAAACATATTAGAATTGAGAGTCTTGAATGTCTCTCTAAGGACCCCATTGTTCAATTCGTTTGGGACTTCGGTGCTCCAAGTTTTTACGACATCGTCCTGACGAACACATTGGCTGTTCAGTGTCTGTTTGACAATATTCTCCCAGTTCAAAGTCTTCGAACTTTGTACTTTCATGTTTGTAAAAATGCCTTCATGACAGAGTAGCATAATGTCATTCAAAAAGAGCAGCGTAAAAGGAATAACGCCTTAAAAGAAATAGCTGGAGATCATTTATTAGCAAATGATTGGTTGCGTGCACTCAAGTGCAAGGGGGCGGGGTTCGGTAAGCAGCTAATGCATAAATGGAACATTCATATTTGTAAAAATAAAACCTAAGACAAATATAAATGATTTTGAGGAAGGCATGGCTTAAAAACATGGATCATGCCTTGTCAAACGGGGTGAATTGTCACCGCTTATTAATGAGTTTTCAATTAACTGGTAGTTTTTCAGGCAAATCAAGGAATGTTCTTAACTGTCAGAATAGTTTTTAAACAGTTTAAAAACACGAACGGATCAGCCTTGGGCAAACAAATGCTTGTTCTTCTTAAAATTACTTTGCAAAAACATGTAGTCATTATCTTGATGGGCAAAAAATAATGAACAAATAATATGGAAAACGATATTTCATTTTATTGCGCAACAGACAGCAAAATGTTCAACTACATTAAGAAGTTGTCCCTGGTGACAAGAGACATTTTCTTACGATAATTCTTGTGTGATGACGTTTGCGTCATTGATAGTCCTTTTGTTGTCCAGAGTCAGAGGTGGTATCCACGAAAAAGTGTTCTGAACTTAGGTTTACAAAGTAACCACTGTTGAGGCCACAATTTTTAAGTCACGTTCAAAAACTAATTTTCATGAATACCAAACAAACATAAGATATTGTCAAAGTAAACTGTATTTTTAATATTATCCATGTACCTTAAAATCACAATAGTACTTGCTTTATGCGCCACATGCCATAAACTGTGAAGGAACCGGAAACAAAAGGCGAAACACATCATTGATAAAATATTTGCGGCCATAACGTGGCTACAAAGATTTATGTCTCTTTCGCAGCTTTGCAATTTAATCATGGGGCAAAGCGTTAAAAAACTCAGTGCTAAAAATAGTTAAGTTTCAACATGTTTATTTTATTTGGATCAGCCAATAGTTTTGGATTATCCAATAGTGTTTGGATCACCCAATATCCAATAGTTAAATACTGTGCAGGCATAAGATTTGATTTGTACATAGTGAGCGGAGTAAAGGAAAAGCCAAAAACACATTGCACAGTAACACATTTGATGAATTTAATACTGACGATGAAGGCAAAAGTAAATCAGTGAGTCATCGCGGCTCCAGGTGCCTTCTCTAAATCAGTAAGTCATCACGGCTCCAGGTGCCTTCTCTAAATCAGTGAGTCATCACGGCTCCAGGTGCCTTCTCTAAATCAGTAAGTCATCACGGCTCGAGGTGCCTTCTCTAAATCAGTGAGTCATCACGGCTCGAGGAGCCTTCTCTTCATACCATTCCTCAGACTTCGAGACAGGTCACAGGTAGACCCCACTTCGATGTGACAACGGAACTCGATCGTGTGTAGGACCCAAGGCCTTTGACCTTTCGAAGGTGATTGCTCGGCTCACCCTGGACCAATGGCTGTTGGAACCAAATACAAATTATCAAAGTAATCGACATTCTTCGTTGGACTAGTTTTAACCAGTGACGGCTGTCAGTGACAGCCAATATTTTATTTAAAGACATTTTATGGAAATGCAATATGGCAGATCGATTGCATTGCTTTCCTTTTTTTGGTATGATTTGAGCACTCTAACAGGTTTAATCCCATAAAGGCAAACCACGCGAGATGTGGCACAAAGACATTGTTTTCTACCCAACAAGTTAACTCATTGTCCCTTTTTATCGGATTATTATCAATGTGGAGATTAAATCTAAGTGTAATGTCCATTCGGGGATATGGACGTCACGTGGTCATTAGAGATATTTAGGGAAAGCGTGTTTCAATTAAACAGTCATGTAGACTCTTTAGATCAAAACATATGTACTTTGATCAGTTTCTTTTGCCCCTAATGAAATAATTAAAGGAAGACAAAGATTTTATTACGTCGTATCTTCTGCAGACAAAATTGAGTCAAACGTTACCATAAGAGAAATCATCTGAAAGTTTACAACGCGATCCCAGATAGAAATATGCTTTGATCAAGATCTTTCACGACAAAGACTTTGAAATTTACAAAAAAGGAATAGAAAACGAAAACTAAAAATGCTTCACGTCAGAAAGTGCAGCAAAGCACTCCCAATGTGTTCAGATTGAAAATGCAAGGTAAGTAATGAATTTGAAATATGTGAGCATTGTAATGAATCTCCCACAAGCCCAAGGTAGCTTCAAAAACTAGAGTGCTAAACTTCACAACTGACCTAAATACAAACATAAAACCCTCATTTTCACTTATTTCTAACATTCGCGTCCTGTATATTTGGAGGGTTTCAAGCCAAGGACGAGCAGCAGACACGAGACATTGGTCGGGAAATTTATGAAAACGAAAAACTCTCACTTTCAAACTAATTAGCCTTAATCATAAATCAGTTGCTTAGAACCTATATTTTCCCAGACGATAAAAGCTGCGACGAACAATAACATAAGTGGTAGAGCCGTATATGCAAGCTGGAAGAGGCAAGTGTGATTGTGAGACATTGTATTTAGGACAGGTGGAGAAACAATTCAATTCATCTTCGTTTGGTGAACCACGTGGACATTTAAGGCTTGATTTAATTACCTAAGTCAAATGTTTAACGGAATGGGTAGAAATACCAGAGTTTTCGAAAAGCAGCTGTACTGGGAATAGAAATAAGTGAGTGGCTGTACTATTAGACGAAATATATATCAGCAGCTGCAGTATTAACAGCAGCAGGTCAGCAGTTGTGATAACTATAGAAACCGCACCATTGCTGCAATGATAACTGCAGCAGCTCAGTAGTTCAGTGATTGGAATACCTCCATGGCTGTCATATTGCTGGAAACAAACCTGTTGTGCCTATTGCCGTTGGACATTACCTTTTCGGACAACAATAAATCAGTCATTTAGAAAATGTAAACAAACTGAATGAACATGATTGTTAAACCCATTTTATTGCATGTTAAGAATGAGTTGAGTTGTGGATAACAAGCAGGAGAGACGCGGAGTGGCTGCTGATGTTCGTGTTTAAGAGCACAAACGCACATCAGAATGTAGATGGTGTACAAAATTTCTCATTTTCGAAATCTTTACTTACCAAGGAAAAACACACAAAGCTGCATATATGTCCAACGTGATATAAAATTAAATTTTATCTTTTAAGTCAAGACTGATCTTATAAATTATATATATTTTTCTGAAATGACCACTGAAACCCGTAAAAGGACGTATCTTATATCAAAATGCTGAAATTTTGCGCCAATTAGCCTATCAGGTAAATGAGCCTACGATTGGCAGCAACGCATAAAATGGTTCTGTGGCAAATGACAAAACTTTCTTACAAATAGTGGGGAGGGGGGGGGGGGGGTAATGGCTACAAAAAATCAACTTCGGTTTTCAAAATCTACCTTTACCATTACTGTTTTTAAAGTTAAGTTCAAAATTTGTTGGGTTTTTTTGTTTTTTGTTTTTTGTTTTTTGTTTTTTTTCTAATATGGCTCCAGGATGTACCACTTTAATATTGTTGACTACGGGTAGCTTAGTCTCGTACAGGGCATTCTAGTGTGGGCGCGTCTTATACAGGACACTCTATGGTGGGTTTGTCTCATACGGGACACACTCGGTTGGTACGGCTCGTACAGGACACACTCGGTTGGTACGGCTCGTACAGGACACATTCGGTTGGTACGGCTCGTACAGGATACTTTCGGGTGAGTACTAGACTTTCTGAAGTCGTTTTCTTAGGTAGTTTTCAGTATAACATATTAATGTATTGACTTATGATAAATGTCATTGTTGTGACTGATAATAAAGATATTATAATTTCATTAATTCATCTGAGGGCGATCATAGGGTTGGGCTAAAACGAGCGAGGCCGCGAAGCGGCCTCGTGTGTCGTTTTTCGTGAGGAAAACGACTTTTAATGACGGCACGCTTCGTGGTGCTGTCTTCAGATGACGCGCTTGTATCTTGATGGCACTTCGCGAATTAAGAGGTTAACGATGGCATGGAAACATGGTGAAAGCACGAACCCGTGCATTGTTTGTGGCGGATAAGTGTTTAAAGACAAACGTCTCAATTTTACTGATCGCTATGATGAGATATCAGGACCATACAATGAGTTACAAAATCTGCTCCGTGGTCATGGCGCGATCGATGAGCATATGCCAACAATTTTATGCAAATCCTGTAAACGAAAAATAATGGCTGCAAATAGAAAGCGACGGTCATTGATACTATAATTTGAAAACATGGTAAGTCGTTTGAAACAAACGCATGGAGCAACCATTACAAAAAGGGGAGTGTCAAGTTCTGCAACAAGTCCATATCGGACCCCTAGTGCTAGTAGTGCTACTTCACGTCAACAAGCTGGCGATGTTCAGACTGAGTCTCCATCAAAACCATCAGCGAAAAAATCAAGGCGATCCCTGTTTAGCAGCCCCAGCAAAATCCCCCGACTGTTGCAGAAACAGGCATTGAAAGACATCAGTAACATTGAATCTGTGTCAACTCAAACAATACATCAGCCCCAGTGTGTGTCTGTGTCAACATACAGACTGAAGTATGCCTAACTCCGACTCCAGGGAGAACTTCAACACAAACCAGTTCTCAGCAAAGTAAAAGTGACAAGAAACACATCAAAGAGATCAAGGTAATTACAGATAAAATTTTGCCAAGTTGGGGGTGTAGGGGTCGTAAGAAACAACAGTTCTACCAATTTTCTGTGCTGCAAAGGTCAAGACACGATCAAACTCTATGGGCGACGCCATGTTGAACTAACCTCATGAATATTGAAGTAGTGACCGGCCAAAAAAGTTGACGGACAAGTAGAGACATCTGTAGGATGATCTATGAAGCGTGCGGTCATTAAAAGTCGTTTTCTTCACGAAAAACGACTCACGAGGCCGCTTCGCGGCCTCGCTCGTTTTAACTCGACCCTATGATCGCTCTCAGACGAATTAATTAAGTAAAAATATCTTCATTATCAGTCACAACAATGACATTTATCATAAGTCAATACATTAATACGTTATACTGAAAACTACCTAAGAAAAAGACACAGAAAGTCTAGGTGAGTACGTCTCATTCGGGACACTCTCGGGTGTGTATGTTTCAAACAGGACCCTCTCGAGTGGGTATGTCTCATACAAAACATACTTTCGAGTGGGTACGTTTTGTACAGGACACTCTCGAGTGGGTACGTCTCATGTAGGACACTCTCGACTGGGTACGTTTCGTACAGGACACTCCCGGGTGGGTACGTCTCATGCAGGACACTCTCGGGTGGGTAAGTTTTGAACAGGGCGATCTCAGTACCTATAAATTATACCAAAATTACAAGCGCACATTTCCACAGGGCAACATCGTCATCATGAATTTGCGGTAGTGGTCCAGTGATCGTCGGTGTCGGTGTATGCTGTAATCTGCACGGTTGTAAGTGTGATCAAGTACAAAGTCTCGTGAGAGCCACGTAATGTGTTTGGTGTGGACTTTGAAGACAGTGAGCCAGATGTAGCGTGCAACATGGAAATGGCCAGGCCTTTGGTAAGGCGGGAAGAAAAGTGTTAACATGGTTTTTGGGTGTGTGATTAACATTATCTAGTTAAAAAGAAATTAAGAAACAGAGCTGCTTATATCACGCTACAGTACGAATGTAATGTTAGCCCCATAGAAAAACTGTTACATTGAAAGAGTTGCCCAGATTAAATATATTGACAAAAATATTTTATGTCGAGAACCAAAAGATGATTCATGGTATAAGATAGCCCGCTTGGAACATAACCACGTCTCATTATGGTATAAGGTAGCCCGCTTGGAACATAACCACGTTTCAATATGGTATAAGGTAGCCCACTTGGAGTATAAAAATGTCTCATCATGGCTCTGAACAAGACAGAGAGGTGAACATGACAAGCGGGCTACTTAATGCCATGAATCATCCTATCCCAAAACCAAGATAAAATGTTTAAATGATTCTGAAAACTATAGACATCGTCTTAGCTAGTATTATTGGTGAGCTGTTGGACTGGATGATTTAGAATGGCAATCGTAATGCCCTAGACTCTTCATACTTACATTTCGGATTCAAATCTGATTGTTCCACAACACATTGTATATTTGCTGTTTCAGGATATGTGATCTATTACTTGGCACATGGATCCAATGGTTACGCAGTGTTCCTGATACAAGAAAGGCTTTCGATAAAGTTGAATATGTCAAGTTATTTGCTTTACTGATAGACAGAGGTTTCGTTTAGGTTTATTGTATTAAAACAACCAATTGGCAGACAGGCTCACCAGGCGATATTAGATTCAAATCATTATATGTCGACTATCATTACACATGCACGTAACCCAAACTGTAAGAGTTAGGTGGGGGAATACCAAATCAAGAGCTTTCTGTGTATCAACGGAGTCAAAGAAGGTGTGGTGCTGTCGCCCATACTCTTCGGAGTTTACATAGATGAACTGCAGTTGAAGTGAAAAAATCCAAAGTTACCTGTCATACACGGGATATTTTGTGGGCGTTGTAGCATATGCTACTATGTCGAAGTTATTACGTATATGAGAACTGTCTTCAAGGGAGTATAATGTTACTTTTAACCCAAGTAAGTCCCGATCAACATGTTATAAGTGCCATAACTCCACATGTTTGCATTCTGTTCACATTGAAGGTCAAAATATCAAACATGGCGATAGTTTCCAAACATGAGACAGGTGGTCACCCATAAAAGCCAACTTGTCGTTTTAAACCACTGCTCTCAACCTTGAAATATTCTTCCTTAACTAAAAACGTTGCCTTTTCCCAAAATATAAAGGCCTAGCCACTAAAAACGTGCCCGTGGAGCAGTCTCAATTTTTATGGCCTGCTTCGCAGACAACTGAAAACCCTAAATTTATCCATTGTGTCAGAGATAAAAAGAGATCTGGTATGCTGGCCACTCTCTAGCTCCTCAGACTTGTCAGTCAGCTGAGTTGACAGCAAAAGAAGAAAGTAGTCCTACATGGTTTACGTGATATTTGAGAATCTGGAACATTATAAAAACGATCTACCTTCATTATAACTATGAGACGAAGAACACAGCCTACAGCACATCACAGGCAAAGAAGTATTTATCAAATACTTCAGAAAAACATAACCAGGCGTTAAATATCTGTAAGAGTGACATATGTTGAAAATGATGATGCTATTGGAATATGATGGTCACGAGCAATATCGATGGCATTGGTAACTTGTGGTTCCCTTTGGCAGTTAAAACATGATCATGACTGTACGTATTTATACATAAATATCTGCCAATTTATAATATGTTACAAGAACATTTCAGAGTTATTGCATTCTAGTGAAAGCCTATTTGTAATGCTGTTCCCTTGTGTTCCACATGCACTCTGTATGCCTGAAATATTATTTAAGTGGCGAAATACCAATCAAATAGTTCCTTGCAATATACGGTCACAGAAAGAGTCAACTCTGGCGTTTGTACATTTTAAAAAAAATTCTTGTCAGATAATGCAGAGTACTATACACCGTCAAAGTCATCAAACTGTTTGAATGAATGAGTTGACTTGACTGCACTGTTTCACACATACATGTTAATTTGTTAGTCTATACGATAAAATAGACAGCGCTGCTTTACAATACATTATAGTCCTCAGAAAATAGCGAAGTGACTAAGAAACTTATTCGGTAATGTACATTATAATTTCCCTCTTATTCTTATGGTTTCCATTAAAAATTTTCCTACTTTTGTCAAACTATTCCAATCTCATCTCATTTCGTGCGTTTTGGAAATTTGTTTTCCGCAGTGAATCTTTGAAACTAAACAATAAATTTTCCCAAAGTATAAAACTTGTTTCTAGCTTCTCAGAACTTTTCACAATTTGAAACCTTATGAAATTCTTTGAGGGCTGAGGGCCAATATACGTTTTTTTAATAGATGAAAATGTTGATTTTTGTGCTTACCAATAAATGTTTCAAACTTGAATATTTATGTTATTATTTGCATAAGAAGCTTGATAAACATTTGATGCACAGGTTTTAGGGTCTGAACATGTGGCCAAACAATAGAGCTTACATTTTGGTTTGAAAAATAAACATTTTTAAAGTATTTATTTCAAGGGGAAGGGGTCCTATGAAATGATACTCTGTGTATTAATGTGAAAATGTTGATAATTTTGGCTTGTCCCTTACGTGGAAAAGGAGTACAAACATTCAGTCCATTGGTTTGACGTGTCTGCTTCAGGTTAGTGTTCCTCAGAAGGTTTATTAGGTCCTATTGTAATTTGGGGCTAAACCGTTTAAACATTTAAACATTAAGAGTGTGGTGTGAAATCGCTGCCCTTTCTGCTAAAGTTTGCCATTTTAATTATTGTACAAAGTCCCCCCCCCCTTACATTTGTATAATCATAGTTTCCTGTTATTACCGAAGCGGTAGTATTTTGTAATCTCTTGGCCATTTTAAGTCCCTTCGTGCTGCAGGTTCCCCATATTGTGCCAGCATAGTCAATGCAAGCAAATTTCCTTGTCATATAAACTAATTTCTGATATATTCTTTGGTAAAAACTCACTTAATATTCTCAAAACAGCTAGTTTAGACATAACTTTAACATGTAATTTTTGCAAATGAGGGAACCAATTAATATTTTCATGCACATAAATGCCCAAATATTTCGTATCATTAACTTGTTGTATTTCCTGGCCGTCCATGAAAAGTTTGAAAAGTTCCTTATCACTTTTTTATCAAATGTTATCAGCATCCGATAACTCCGATTTACCTGTATTGACGGCAAGCTTATTTCTGGTGTACTAATAACCAACATTATCTAAACTATCCTGTAAAGGACCAGTCACTTCATGGAGTGTCGTACATGTGGAGTATATGAATATATCGTCAGCAAAAAAGTAACAGGAGCCTTTGTTTATATACTGAACAATGTCATTTACGTACAAAAGAAAGAGGGAAGGGCCACAGATAGACCCCTGAGGGACCCCTGTCCTATCATGTAGCTTACATGGTGATTTTCCGTTACAGACTACGACCTGTCGTCTTTGTGATATAAAGAAAACCATTTGAACTCATTGTCAAAGATGCCATACTTTCCCTGCTAGAATTTTAAAATATCATGATTTCTAGTGTCAGAACATTTCTGTACATCTTAAAAGCACACTACCGTGATTAAATCATCCTTAATATTTGCTAGCCAGTCATCTACTAATTGTGCAGGCAAGTCTGAGCCGAATGGTGCTTCAAGTACGCAGATTGGTCTGCGCTGATGATGTCATCAGAACTAAATAGTCGAGTAATTCTGCCTGTACATCCTTTTGAATCAGTTTACCAACATGAATGCCCACTGATATTGGTCGGTAATTACTCTTTGTTGCCTTTGACCCTTGACCTTTGTAAACAGGAGTTACATATGGCCATTTCTGGTGACTCCACCGACCCTATTGAAAAGGCCCAACTCTCAAATAAATTTATGACGAACAAAAAAACCCCACAAAACTTTCAAGTCGCCCTTCCCTAATAAAAATTGATTAACCCTGGCTGAAAGATTTTATCTCGAAAGTGGCAGGCAAGTGCAGCTATATTGTTGTAAATTCAACTCAAACAAAGCATTTTATTTCAGCTTGTCTGGAGTGTTAACTTGGGCCGGGGAAACAGCATAGCTGCATAGCCACGGTTGTTCGGTGATAGGTATCATGATAATTTGTTGGGTTCCAGGCGTCCATTCTCCGAGCTACCAGGGCAAACGGTCGTTAAAGTACTTTTAAAACATGACTTGCTATCTTCATTTTAATCTTCCCGCTCAGTTGTGTCTGAAGCAGCTATCATCTTTAGTTACAAATAACAATGCGGTACGATACCCTGTCAAATCATGCACGTGTTGGTGAGCGCCATTTGAACATGGGGCAATGCATTGTGTGACAGTTGCACAAAATACTTTTGATTTAGATATCAGAGTGCATCGTGGCCACAACATATATCATATCATTATAAATGCTCTGACATATTTGCAAAATATATACTTTGGTTTCGTACATGATACCCCCCCCCCCCCGATCGTCTCATTACTATCCTCATTTACAAACTATTGGGTGCCCAATTCACAATTTTCAAAATGGCAGCTAAGTCCGTGTGGGTTCGTCCCGATTTGATCAGTTGAAGAGGTAGTATCCAAAGTATATGTGCGATTAGTTTTAAGGGAAGGTTGATTTGTCAAATGAATGTAATGTACATGATATATGATATAATGGGACTTTTCCAGTGTTGGCATTATCTATAAATGTAAATACGACGCCGTAAAGTTACCAGTTGTGGGCGGCAGTGGGCCCCAGAATAGGAATATTGTCTCAGGCACTGAAGTCGCCCCGAGGCTAGCAAATGAGTAGCAGCACTGGGCCAAGGCGCCTAGATCGCCCGCTGGGTAAAGGATGGAGCTTAGTGGAGAAGGTTGCCCACAGAGTGGATGCAGGTCGGAAAGTACTGGCGGGTTTTCATATAACTGGTAAAAAGTAAACAGGTTGTGGGAGAGTTTTAAGTTCATATATATCTCGGACATGGCAACTTCCTGCACAACTAAAATATGAAAAGTGTCTCTCTCTGTTTAAAGGAACCAAGTTCAGTACAGATAGACACATTGGTTCACAATTATTTTATTTTCAAACATGTGTATAAAGTTAACTAAATCAACCACTTTTACAATAGGAAGAAAGGCACGGCCACATGTTAATTCGCTTTTGCAGAGAAGAGCACATCGAACATACCGGAAATAACGTGACACACAATCTGTATCCAAATTGTGGTTCCAATCTCTCTCTCTTTTTTTGGTAGCGTAATTATAGTTTTAGATAATTTCTCGTCGGCTTTTTTGAATAATGATATTCGTAGGACGATTCTTAGCTGATATAACATGGCTACTTCGGTATCAGACCGAGTCAACAGATGTCCTTAACAATCGGCATCAGACTGAGTCAACAGATGCACTTAACAATCGGCATCAGACTGAGTCAACATATGCCCTTAACAATTGGCACCAAACTGAGTCAACAGATGTCCTTAACAATCGGCATCAGACTGAGTCAACAGATGTCCTTAACTATCGGCATCAGACTGAATCAACAGATGCCCTTAACAATCGGCATCAGACTGAGTCAACAGATGCCCTTAACAATTGGCATCAGACTGAGTCAACAGATGCCCTTAACAATTGGCATCAGACTGAGTCAACAGATGCCCTTAACAATCGGCATCAGACTAAGTCAACAGATGTCCTTAATAATTGGCATCAGATTGAGTCAACAAATGTACTTCACACGCATTCTGTGGCATCCGATCCGGGTGCAGGATGATTTGGTGGCCAGCAACATGCTTTTGTGATGGATCCCATACACCTGTAGCAGACAAAATGGTTTTAGTTGACATGAAGTTTGAAATTACAATGCGACAGCAGAAGACATTTTGTAAACGTTTGATATGGTTGGGGAAAGGGTTAAATCTGGGCACTGATATCCCAGAGCGATTAATAATTACATATTAGCAAGTTTCACTAATGAGTTTGACAGTGTTGATCAATAGAGGGGTAAATATACTTCTCAGTATCGTTCGGAGGGCAAGCTTTCGTGTTTGCCAGGGACACCGAGTGTCTGTCACCGCTTGCTGCCTTACCTCCTGTATCGGAATCACGCGTGTCAAAGAAACCCTAAACGGAGACCACAGTCAGCTCAGTTTATTTATATTAATCTCAACCCACGTGGATTACGTGCAACACAGTTTGTACACCTTACAAGAACAAATTGAACGGCACCATAAAGGTCAATTTGGGTTGATGAAATATCCCGCGTCTATGATCTTTCTTCTACCACAGGCGGTTAGTAATCTTTGACATTTACCAGTATATAATTACGTATCATGATTACTTAACCTGGACGTCGTTTTCATCTTGACACCTTCATCAATAGGGAGACGCTTGTGATCCACTGCCTTAATTGGCTAGCCTACGGTCTTTCACGTCACCAGCGTTTGTGCTAAACGACACCAAATATACTCATTTAATATTTCCATACATATAAATTCAAAGTGAATAACAATTTCTTTTCATTTCAATGTCTTGCAATTTTAAATTGGCCTTCAACTTGTCGAAACACACACAAAGGAGAGAGGACTCTTTTGTCTCAGCTTATAAAATATATTAATTTTACTGGCATCATCACGGAAAGTCTATTATTATTCCATACGTAAGCACGTCTGCGGACTAATTTTGTTGATAAGTCTGGCATCCATTAAATTTAATTTTTGTTCAGTATGTATGAGGCGCATGCTATGATAAAAATATTGAAATCAAATTGTACAAATGTGGAGTTTGCTGAAATTGATGAAAGGATTCCAATATAATTGCAACATTGAGGCTACGTTCAGCTCCACAATTACTTCCCAATCTGTTGCTTGTAACTACGGATACTTTAAACTACTGGACGCACTGACAATTCCAGGACGTACATTTCTGAGCTTCAAGGGGCCTGATCATCATAAAGTTCGTTGATAATAATAATAATAATAATAATAATAATAATAATAATAATAATAATAATAATAATAATAATAATAATAATAATAATAATAATAATAATAATAATAATAATAATAATAATAATAATAATAATGATAATTGTGGCACTAGCTTACTTTCCAGGGTCGTTGATCTCATTGTCATTTTTGTGGCATTTTGCAAGACCTGAAATATTATTAACCAGTCTGAAGAGATGTGATACGAGCGTGGAGTCCAGCGCCTGTAATGTGTATCACCGACTGATATGTATTTATTTGCCTGCGAGCATGACGCACTCCACTGACATTGCTCGTCACAGTGCAGTTGATCTCATTGGTCAATTTCGAGGTTAGTACATGCCATCTTTGTTTTGCCTGTTCTCCTTTATCACAAAGCATTATGTCATTGTTTTTATCATTTTATTTGTATCTACAGTTTTCCGAGAGTTTGGTTATTCATACCGAATGCGTCCTTCGTTATTTCTCATTTTTGTTTGATTTAGCTTACAAGTTTCTTGGATAAACTGTTCTTCAAGACTTACTAATCCGCTTATTCTAATCTCATAAACTTTTGGAGGCAGCCAGATGATAGCCTATCTTTTGTTTCATAGCGAAATAAAAAGATCGAGGAAACGCCGAAGGGATGGCTGGAGTAGAGTTCTGCGGAAGCCACCATTTTTCCTCCCTGCAAACCCGTCGGTCTGATATTGTAACTACTGGGGTATCCGACACTTTAAAACATTTTAGCGACAAGAAAAGTAGCATTTTATAAAATGAACATTCTTAGCTGTATCATGAACATACATAAACCATGATATTTTGCTGAAGAAAAACAACATATACATACATACAGAAGCCATGTATTAAACTAACACGATACAAGAGTGGACAAATACATTTAGTGTTACATGAGCACAATCTCATGTTATATATGAATGATAATACGTGTAGAGAACAAGATTCGTTTACTACTTACAATGCTGCTCTGTATCACACAGATCTCCTCTTCTTCTGTCTAGCTGTTAAAAATTTCTTTACCATTGCCATTTTGTCAATGTAGTCTAACTTGATAATGGTTAAAAAATCGGAATCATTTATACTGTCAAATATCGAGAAACTATCGATCAGTGCATCGTATTGGTATTTTTTTTTCAGTTTCATATATTTTGCAAGCAATTATAACATGATATCCTCTTCTAAAATATTACAATTTTCGCACAATATTACTTCTGAAGGAATTTTGTGTGGCCATTTGTGTCTACCAATTTCAATTTTCAAATTATGTGAACTTACTTGAAATCGTGCTATGTTTTTCTTCAGTGTAGAATCATTAACCAATAAAACATATCTCTTTAACTCGAAAGTTTCTTTGAATTTAGTTTATTTAAGTAGTTTTTGGTCGGAACCAGAATTACTTTTCATAGTTTATTGCCATTGGATGATAAATCTTCTTTTGATTCTTTTAAAAAAATTCCGAGTTGCAAAAATGTTGGTATGCGAACCGATAATAACACCAAAAACCATCCATGCGTCAAAGGCAACCTTGCCACCCGGCGCACTCCATTTATTGTTACTGGCTCGGTCCTCCATTGATAAAGCTAACGCTCTAAATCCGGGCTTTTTTTCATCTCATTGGGTCCATGATGACGTGATAGAGCCGACATCTAATCTGGAAGACAAAACCGACACAAAACTTGATCATATCATAATTAATAAAAATAAAATATTAAAAATTATATCCAAACTTATCATTTCCTAAATAGTTAGGCCGGATAACCTTCCGAATAAAGTATTACGTTAATTTGGTCCATACTTAGCCGGTGTTTTCACAAAATTGCTTAATTTGTCACTTGAAAGGGCTACCTTTCCTGCTATTTAGAAAGAAGCTAATATGGTTGGTCTCTATAAACTAGACGAAGATTTCGTGTCTAAGAACTACCGTCCTGTCTCTCTTTTATGTTCATCAGCTAAAGAGTTTAAAATTATTGTGTTTCAAAGAATGTATTATTTGCTCACTTCAAGAAATCCTCTAACTCCTTGCAATTCCGGTTTTAAGAAACTTAACAGTACAGTCAACCAACTCATCAACATTGTGCACGTTGTTAGCGAGGCTTAACATAAGCTTAAAGATGTGCGTATGGTATATTTGGATGTATCTGAAGCTTCCAATAGGGTTTGACATCGGGGCTTGCTTATTTAACTCCAACAACTTGGTATTTACGATCCCCTGCTTTCCTGGATCCGTTCATATTTAACAAATAGAAAACTGAGAGTTGTGCTATATGAAGTTTGTTCTCATTGGGTGACTATTTAGTCGGGTGTCACCCAAGGTACTGTTCTTGGACCGTTATTGTTCTTGGTCTTCATTAATGATTTACTTGAATAACCTTCTTGCAAGGCTTATATTTGTGCTGATGACACATCGCTACTTGAGATTGTTGAATCTCCAAACTGTAATAACTTTAAATGAAAATCTGCTAACCATTCATAATTGGGGAGAAAAATGGGAAGTGGACTTTAACCCTGAAAAAATTGAAGATATG
The DNA here is from genome assembly GCA_964020975.1 of Hermodice carunculata. Taxonomy (NCBI): domain Eukaryota; kingdom Metazoa; phylum Annelida; class Polychaeta; order Eunicida; family Amphinomidae; genus Hermodice; species Hermodice carunculata. The sequence goes on from OZ026612.1 coordinate 143,521,563, forward strand.
GTCATTTCTAAAAAGGTTATACATCAAGATCACACCCAGTAACTTTCACAGGTAAAGCAATTAAAAAAGTAAAAGAGCATAACACCTTGGTGTCATTCTTACCCATAATTTGTCTTGGGACAAACAATGTTTTATCAATTTGTAATTAAGCATCAGCAAGGCTTGCGAGGAAATGTACACTTACGTTTCCATGTAGTGGATTATAGATAGCTGCTCAGTCTGAAGCAGTCATATGCTCGAATTAGTTCAGTACCGAGCTGCACTTGCTGTTTGAAGAGCTATGAATACATCTAGTCGTGTTAAAGTTTGAACGTCTAAGGTGGCCGAGCTCAGCAGACAGAAGAAAATATTTCAAGTTAGTACTTCCCTTCAAAATGGTAAAAAGCTTGTATCTGATCAATTTTTTTTTCAAAAGAGACGTTAAACAGGGTTTCGTGTTGGGCCCAACCCCGTTCAATGTTTTTATAAATGATTTACCCTGTCAGTTTGATACCTCATGCGATCCCGTTGTATTATACAAGAAAAAAAATTAGCTGTTTATTGTATGCTGGTGCTCTAATTTTATTATCAAGTTTTGAATATGGGTTACAATCATGTTTGAATAAATTGAAGGCGTATTGTGATGAATGGGAATTGAAAGTTAATATCAATAAGTCTAAAGTCTTGATTTTTAATAAGACGGGTAAGTTAATAAAAAGAACTTTTGTTCTAGGTAAAGATGAGTTAGAATGTGTCAGAAACTATGTGTATTTGGGTATAGAAATATCAGCAAGTGGCTCATTTGAAAGTGCTATAAAGCGACTATGTGATAAAGCCAAAAAGAAACCCCACTCCGACGACTCAAAAGATTATTTCTTGTTGGGAAAGTGAGCACTAAATTCCTTATGAATCTGTTTGAAAAGATTGTGATGCCAATCTTTATGTATAAATGGGGAATATGGGGTGCTTACTCTGCCCTCCCATCAAAAATTCTATCAATTGACTCTTTTGCAGGCTTTCAAACTTGACTACGAAGTATTCAATATCCGTTTTCTTAAAAAAAATGTCTCGGTGTGCATCGCAAAGCATCAAATATTGCAGTTCTGGGTGAACTTGGTCAATTACCGGTGTCACTGAAAACTTTGAGGCTTGTCTGTAAGAACTGGTTGAAAATTGTTTATTTACCAACCGATAGCCTTCTGTATGACGCATACTTATGTAATGTCACGATGTCATTAGAAGGGAAAATTACGTGGTTGCAAACTATTTCGGACACGCTACATGGTATAGACATGAAACATTTATGGGACAACTGCGGAAACAAAAGGGGATGTTTTCCGGATAGTTTCAAAAAAAAAGGTCCCAAATTTTATTTTCGAAACAATGGAAAAAGGAAGTGAATAATAATGAAGCAGAAGATAAAAAACTGAGAAGGTATGTTTTATATAAAAGAGAATTTAGATTAAAAAATTATATACATATGATCAAAGATTTTACAACAAGGAAAAATATCTCAGAACTAAGAATCAGTGCACATAATTCGGCGATCGAAAAAGGAAGGCACAAACGTCCATCAAAATTACCCATGCAATTAAGACTGTGCGAGCAATGTAATCTCTTAGAGGACGAGAGTCAGTTTGTTGTCGCCTGTCAAAAGTTTCGTGAACCCCAAGAAAAATTGTTAACTTCAATAGTGTATGTGCGTGAAATACATGAGTGAACATGAAGAACAATTAAGTCCTGCAAACTTTGATAAATTTGAATAAAGGAATGTATTCCACCATTGACTGGGCATTTCATAATTTAAGTATGTAAAGCCCTTAATGTGACTGAAAAACTTTCTTTTCAGAATTTTTCATACAAAGTGTATCCTTGGTTTCTGTGGTTAGGTTTTTTGGGAAAACGTACATATTCCTAGTGTATTTCTTTGAAAAATACCCACACCCTTGCAGGACATCAGGCAAGACCACTGGCCGTGACTTGAGTATTTAGTTAGTAACAGGCCAATGAAGCCATTCTTGTATACTCGCACATGGGTTATTTCGGACACGTTTTCAGAATGTTCTGGTTATACTGATCTGGAAAAATCTATCTTTATTATGAAATCATCAGATCATGAAGTGATCAGAAATTTTGGAATTTATATGAAAGAAGTTATGGCTATCAGAGGAAATCAATTATAATATATATATGTATATATATATATATATATATATATATATATCGATATCGGATTCTTTCTCTCATGTCGGCCCTATTTACAAAATCACTAACAATGTTTGAATAAATCCGAAATCTCTCTTTTTTTTTCTTTTGCCAGGTGCGAATTGTGGCACTTGTCTCCTAGGGCTGTCTGATATGTTTGTAATTTATTATCACTTTTTTGTCTCAACACTTTGTTTATATAGGGGTTGGTGTTGTTGATGTCGTGTTTCTATGTTGTAATCAACGTGTGGAAACTTTGTATTTGTTTCGCTTGGCATACTGCCGCACTTTTTGTATGCTGTGGCGCAGCTAATAAAGTTCATTCATTCATTCATTCATTCATTCATTCATTCATTCATTCATTCATTCATTCATTCATTCATCCGGCTCACTGGCGCGATCTTCGCAGCTTTATTCTCTCTACAATTTCAATTTGGCACTCTCTTCCACAATACCGTTCGTGACTCTAGGTCTCTTATCGTGTCTTCAAAATGAACGTCAAGTATTATTTATACTCATTCCTGATCGCCTCAACCACCTTCGTTATGGGCCTCGTAAACTAATCATTCTGGTTCGTTGACTAAGAGTAAATTTTAGTGTCCTCAATGTTCATCTATATACATGTCCTTTGACAGACTCGCAAATATGTCATTGTGGACATCATTATGAAAACTGTTTACCATTTTCTTTTGTCCATTGTACACAATTCTCAGAAATATTTTCTTGGCTAGAACCTCTTCAATTCTCGATACCAGTCATCTTAATTTGAATGTTAGTAATGCATCTAATGATGACAAAGTATCGCTTTGTTTGTTCGGTCATCATTCGTCTTTTAAGTGTAACTGCAAATTATTAGATGCTTCAATGAAATTTATCCTCAAAAGATTTTGTAAAGACGCGAATGTTAACTCTGATTCAGACGAAGATGATTAATATCATGTGCCTAGTTAAACCAAACTAGTTGTTTGTTTGACTGGTTTCTGCAGACTTTAACTAATTATATGCCTCTGCTCTGTTACATCATATTGTCATTTTCTTCTTTTGTTTTATTATGTAGTTTGAATTATTTTCATTGTTTATCATTACTGCCATTATTTTTCTTTTTCCATTGTCGATCACCTGTATATTTTAATTTTGTTAAAGAAAGGGCCTTGTATTAGCAACTGGCTATTGCCTGATCCTCATTACAGACATAAAGTGTGTTACTACCAGATGCATTAAACAATTACTTATTCCGTGTCAAGTTCCAATAGTTTTATCATTTTCATTGAAATCCCGTAATCGAGACAAATACAACCTCTACTCAGCAGTTGTAGAGCACATGATATATCACAGACTAAAACACATCATACAGAAATGCAATGAGGAATGGGCTAAATATAACAAGTTAAAATAGGAATTAGGTACAGTTGTAAATGAAATAAAATACAGCATGTATACCTCCCCAAGAAAAAAGCACACTTTTTTGTATGGAGTCTCAACTCTACAAACTCAATGTAAAAGAGAGACCATGTCTCCTTTCATAATAAAATAATGTATTACTGACTGGGAGAGTCGGCACATTGTAACTCAAGGTAGAACACAGTTCATAAAAACGTTAATGATAGCAATTAATCGATTTGGATACCCCGATATTTGTGCAGTTACCCGCGTATTTGACATGGTGGACCTCCATAATGTTGTTAAAGAGGGGAGGAGACCACATCCTACTAAGATCACAAATGTTGGCGGCAACTTTGTCTTCCTTTTTTGTGCACTGACTTTTCATCGGCTTTTTTCCAAAGCATGTCACAAAGAAGTAGCCGGGGCTTTCACGTACAATGGCTACGCTATGAAGCCCGTAGATTATTGTTTTGATCACAGCAACGTGGAAACATTTCAACAATGGAGCTTTGTTTCCAGTTTAACGTTTGTATGTATGTATATATGTATGTATGTATGTATGTATGTATATATGTTTGTATGTATGTACGTATGTATGTATGTATGTATGTATGTATGTACGTATGTACGTATGTATGTATGTATGTATGTATGTATGTATGTATGTGTGCTTGCATGTATGTATGTTCTTTACTGCCTCCATTCTCGGGAGAAGTACATATATTCTTTATTGCTTTTGTACCCAATAGGGTTCACGGCATACAAATCTATGTACACTAAAATATATACGAAAAATACAATTAAAGAAACAAAAATAGTTAAAATGACACGCACAAAACTAAAATCCTATTATCTGTCTAATATATTTCTATTCCTTATCTGAAACATATTATGTACACACTTGCCTACTAGCGCAACCTCGCAGTCAGGGAAAAATAAGCTAAGGGAGAATTCCTGTGTTGAGAGGGTGGAATTGTATACCAGGTCTCGTACAACAAACAGTGCAGTAAAAATGTTCTTTGGATTCATTTTGGCAAAAGTAGTAAAATCCGCATGTTGTTTAGTGGACTAATTCGTGTTCATATCTGCCAAATTCGATACGCAATGCACGAGTGCTTAGCCGCAGTTTCGAAAGAGCTTTCCTATATATAAAAGATTTGATGCAACTATAATATATTTCTTTTTCATAGTTTATCTTGAAATTTCTATATGTTTCAAGTTTAGCACCTGATCCATTTGTTATGTTTCGGTTTTACAGAGATGAGTGACACACTTTGGCGTGTTGATCTTGTAGGCGTATTCTCACTTTTTGAGCAACACACCAGGCATGACATCTTCACCTTTATTATAGTAAGTTACTATATATATATATATATATATATATATATATATATATATATATATATATATATATATATATATATATATATATATATATATATATATATATATATATATATATATATATATATATATATATATATATATATTTACTTTTAAAGTGGGCTCAGAGGGCATCCATCCTTGGGACCTATGTATGTATATCTTTATTTCGTACTCAATTGGTACACATTAAAAAAAAATCAAAATAAAGAGAGTGAGAAAAAAAATAATGATCACATTTCGGAAAACCGAAATGGCTCCTATTAGTTCGGTCATATCACCAAGTTATTTTTCCGCACATACTACAATCCATTGTGCTTAAGTGTTTTCCTCACGGCTGGCAGCCACACTGTGTCGTCTAAGAAAGAAATGTCATTTAAGGATTTTAGCAGTACATTATCCGAGTCCACGTTTGCAATTCTTTATCAATATTTTATTATTTTAATTTCCATGTCAATAGAAAGTGGGTATCTTCAAAATCGGCTAAAAATGCTTAACTCTGAGTTTTGTTGGATACTCCAAGGATGCATTTACTAAAATCAGTTAGTACCTTTTCCGATTCATGAATATTTATCAAATTTTTTGTATGTGGGTCGCAAAAGTACTTTCCTATTTTCAAGTTTTGGTAGAATGCAAGAGACCATATTTCACGTCCATAGAGCGCTACTGGCTTAACATAAGAATCAAGTAAAGTGAGAGCTACATGAAGAGTTATCAAATTATTTCTGTCTCACACAATACTGTGTTTGACCATGAAGGCAGCCTTTTGTGCTTGGTCAATAAGGTATTTTTCCGCATAGGAAAACATTCCACTTGCTTTAGTCATGATACCCAGATCCTCTGAGTATAAAAAAGTCACGATGCCCAGATACTGTAAGTATAAAAAGTATGTACACATTTGTTTTACATGGAATGTATTTATTTCACATAATTTACTAAACTACAGCGTTTACCCCTATATATGAACTTGTACTTTTTTACAGTGATACCCTTTTCATTAAAAATCATCCCCATACTTTTGCCCAGATTTACATCCAGATCCCATTTGAGGCAATAGCTGTTAAGATTATTTGTTTTGGAGTCCAAAGGAAGAATCTAATAACAGCATAACATCGTCAGCGAAGAGTAGCGAGCTTATTTTTCTGTCTCCTGTATTAACTCCATGTAGCTTGTCCTTATTAATAGGCACTTCACAGCCATTAATATAGACGTCGAACAGAGAAAACCGTTAACACATTTTCAAATCAAAATGATATAAGCTGTCCCAGTGTTGTCCCAATTGTACTTCAATTTACTGTATCATGTAAGTTTTATTATTTTAAATCGCCCCAGCCTTGTCAGAATTCCACGAGTACCCCGAGATATAACATAACGCTATGGATCAAACATTAAGACGTTCTAAGTCTGGGAAAGTGCCCACTGTTTCTGTTTAACTAAGGTACATTTTAACTTTTCTGTGCATAATAGCGTGGCAATCACGTTACTGTTCACTCGCGGTAGCAATGATAAAAAACAAGCACTGAGATATATCAAAATGTGTGTCTCGTATTGAAGCATTCCACATGTTTCATATTTTGCATGTTAGTTTTTGCGTAGATAAGTTTCAGCATTATTAGTGCTGGTTCGTAATCGGGTAATGTTTTTTATTCTCTAATTCATACTTTTTGCCCACCGAATACAAATGTTTTTGTGGTCCACATTTATTCTTGAATTTTATGCAAGGTCTATATTTATAATTATTTTTGTCTGGCTCCATTTCACCTGAAATGAGAAATATTGGCCGCGTCAGGCCGGTATCGTAGTTTAACATACATGATAATGTGCTAGAGAACGCACTGCAGAGGAGGAGTCACAATTAGCGTACACTGCATGACCTGGCAGGAATCATGACCTGGCAGGAAGCTCGACCTGGCAGGAAGCATGAATTGGCAGGATGCAGGACCTTGCAGGAGGCCTGACCTGGCAGGAAGCACGACTTGACAGGAGGCCTGGCCTGGCAGGAAGCCTGACCTTGAAGGAAGCATGACCTGGCAGGAGGCCTGACCTGGCAGAAAACCTGACCTGGCAGGAAGCCTGACCTTGCAGGAAGCATAACCTGGCAGGAAGCCTGATCTGGCAGGAAGCCTGACCTGGCAGGAAGCCTGACCTGGCAGGAAGCCCGACCTGGCAGGAAGCCCGACCTGGCAGGAAGCCTGACCTTGCAGGAAGCCCGACCAGACAGGAAGCATGACTTGGCAGGAAGCATGACCTGGCAGGAAACCTGACCTACAAAGAAGCCTGACCTGGCAGGAAGCATGACTTGGCAGGAAGCATTACCTGTCAGGAAGAAGCAAAGTCAAACATAAGTTTGCTAAAACTTTGACTGTGATCGTCTCTCTTTAAATGGTAAGGAGAGAAGAAAAAAGTACAATTGTCGATATTTGATGAATGATGATATCATCGTATCAATCATTCCGATAAAGAGGAAAGTCATCAAACCTAAGAATAAATAAAGTTAGATGATTTATGCAAGATTGATGCTCGTAATTATAAGCTTTCTGAGCGGAATGATACATTGACTATTTACAGATGCAAATGAATAGGATGTTTTGTAAAATTGAACATGGGTAAGTTAATGGGGCATTAACTCCTAAAACAAACGATTAAAGTATACAGTGGAGCCCCCCCCTCCTTTTTTCGGGTGGTAAATATGTTGAGAAATATATAGATCATGCCGATAATTTCAAAATGATGATCTAGCAGTAACCTTTGAGAGTCTAACTGAATAGTCTTGAAAGACCGTGTTGAGCAGAGCATGGCATGACCGCTGTCATTGTGTGGGCGGAGATGTGGATATGTGTTCAAAACTGATAATGCGGACGGCTGTATGGGCGGATATGTGTTCAAACTGGTCTGCTGGTGGCTGTGTCAGTGCAGACACATATCTTTTACACTTTCCTACCTACTTGTTTGGTGGAGGAAATTCGAAGGACTCGGAAAAAACCACTGTGCACAGAGTGACTCTCTCCACTTGCTTCGCCGGTTGTGAATCGAACCCGGGCCGCAGAGGTGAAAGGCGAGCGTGTTGCAGGTCCGCCAAACGTGCAGAGCCGTGGTGGTTGTGTTGGCGGATGTGTTAATAACTGATAATGCAGGTGGCTTTGTGCCAGGGCTTTGTCTCATAGCCTATCTTTTTACAAGATGATGCATTATGGCAACGACAGAGTGCGAGAGGCAGACAGCCTGCCATACAGCACGCATAGGACACAGTATTGGTTTATACATCTCTGTAATCGGTCCTGTAAGGAGGAACTTTACCTTACAGATATCAAGAAAGACATGACTGATTTTTTCCGGGCTTTTAGTAAAATATTTATCACGTTAAATGTAAACATGATCTCAAATCCTAGCACTATCATCAGCAAATTTTGCAATCCTAGCTGGCAAACCAGTCGTTTGAAAAATAACACTAAATGGAGCTTATTATGTATGGGAGTCATCCATGACCTACTCCTGCGGTGAAATATCCAAACAACCGACACCATTATTCCTGGCTTAATGGTGTTTACAGCACATTAACACCTGTATCACATGCATCATCAGTTGGTATAAGACTCATTTGTTCAGTATGTGGACAAATAAGTGATAGGCTATACAGCTGATATTAAGCTTGCACATGTTATGAGCCAGAATGCAAACAACAAGGAAGACAATGCACAGAATCCTATGAACCACCTACGTAGATGTCTGGCGAGTGGACAAAAAAGAAATATGAAGTCTACAACTTATCTATCTATCTATCTATCTATCTATCTATCTATCTATCTATCTATCTATCTATCTATCTATCTATCTATCTATCTATCTATCTATCTATCTATCTATCTATCTATCTATCTATCTATCTATCTATCTATCTATCTATCTATCTATCTATCTATCTATCTATCTATCTATCTATCTATCTATCTATCTATCTATCTATCTATCTATCTATCTATCTACCTACCTACCTACCTACCTACCTACCTACCCAGCCACCCACCCATTTATTTATTTATTTATTTACTTGAATATAATTAATACAGGATAACCCGTTCAGCAGAGCTGTTCTTCCACAGGGCCCTGTATTATATACAACTAGATACATCGAAAACAGGATAAAAGTAGCAGTTAAAAAACAAACATTGAAAAGTACAAAGTAGCATTTGAGCATCAGTGAAATACAAGTAAATAAAATGTACAAAGAGGCATTAAAACATCACTCGTTAAAGTAGTGCTTCTGGTATTCCAACTTACAATCGTAAACATTTGGACACTCTTTTAAGAAAATAAGCAAACTATTCCATTTCGTGGCACCATTGTACAGAAACATTTGCTTAAACAGCTCTTTGTATAGGCTAAGGAACATAACATTTAAAGAATTGGATTGTCTTGCTTCTTTGCAATTTAGATCATGTAAAAGGTAAAATTGATCACATAATTAATTTGGAGCCAAGCCATAAATACATTTATACCTAAGCGCCGCCGAATGAAATTTTCGTCTTTGTTCTAAATTTTGCACTTTAAACTTTTTACTAAGTCTTCACCTCAAATATTAATATTTTATATTCTGAACGAGCGGGACTCGAACCTGCAACCTTTGGCACCAGTCGCCTAGCTGAAATGGGTAACGCACATATCCACTCGACCAAATCCCCATTCTTAAAAAGAATGGTTCAATGGAGGTAGTTATGTGCGAGTGCCATATCAACACGGTAATGCAGTATATTCACTGAGTCGGCATTTATTTCCAGAATCGGGGACTTAAATCCACCAGCATTAAGGAAATGCCGAAAATTTATATTTCATGTTCGGAACGAGCGGGACTCGAACCTGCAACCTTTGGCACCAGTCGCCTAGCTGAAATAGGAAACGCACATATCCACTCGACCAAATCCCCATTCTTAAAAAGAATGGTTCAATGGAGGTAGTTTTGTGCGAGTGCCATATCAACATGGTAATGCAGTATATTCACTGAGTCGACATTTATTTCCAAAAATAATAATAATGATAATAATAATAATAATAATAATAATAATAATAATAATAATAATAATAATAATAATAATAATAATAATAAAATAAAAATAAATAAATAAAATTGCATTCCCACATACAGAAAGGACACTTATAATGCTTGCAATATGCTGTTAGACAGAACGGCATGAAAATTTCTAGTGGATTGATTAAAGGGAATGCAATTTTATTTACCGTTTAAATTGTGTAATTGGAATGCTGTATGCTGCAGATTACCATCATGACTGTAACACACGGCATGGGGCCCTTCAAAGACCAGACAAGTATAATTGCCATCACAGAGAAAGGAAAATACTGAAATCTTTCTCGCCTTAAATCATGCACTTCTGCCAAAATTCACAACATTCTCACAAAAGTCAACATCAGAAAGACAATTGATTATGACAGTTTGGCAATGACGAGCCAATAGGTATTTGACTCAATGCGTCATAAACGATGTAAACATGACAGTTTGTATGATCGGGAAGTCAACGTTTTCAAATCTTTATACTTTGAAACAGTCAACGTATGCTATAAATCCAGTAATAAATGTTTCTGACTTCTCAATCATCTTTATACAGGCAATATGTGAATATTCCAAAGTTCTTTATTGTGTATGTATAAAGGCTATATGTAAATATCCTAACGTCCTTCATTGTGCATGTAAACAGGTTATTTGTAAATATCCCAACGTTCTTTACAGTGTATGTATACAGGCCATATGTAAATATCCTAACGTACCTTTACTGTATATGTATACAGGCTATATGTAAACACCCTTACAAATCTTTAAAGGATTATTTTAAACGGTGTTTACTGCTGCTTGCATGTCATATGTTTTCTTGCTATGTATAAAAATATCGGCTATGAAAGCTTCAAACTTGTGGAGGGGGGAGGGGGGTTGTAACAATGACTTGAAAGAAAAAAATTTGTCTGTCTGTCTGTCTGTCTGTCTGTCTATATACCTCATATGTGTAGTGGCTATGAAGTGGTTCATGTGTAACTGTTGTACATTAATTTGCTTTTTAATAGTGCAATAAATTTAAGGCAGTTGTAGGGCAGTGGGTATTTCATCTTTCGTTTTTCTTATCTACCGTGTTACTGTCCAGTTTCTTGTGTTTTTGGCGACAAACCTGAGGTCTGCGTATGTGGCTGTGCTAAGCTAATATTTTTCCCCATTGACAATTCAGATTGCTAACTTCATTGTGCGATCTATCATTTCAGCTCTCTACACACACACACTGTGCCCAAAAATACCTTCTTGGGAATCTGTTGAGCCCCCCCCCCCCCCCCAAAAAAAAAAAATGGTTTTGTCACTGTTAGTGATGATTTTGAACTGGTGAAGAAAAAAGGACTGAAATGCTATGAAACAGTATGTCAAAGGCCGCCGTGCTTGAGTGATGGGTAAATCCTTCTTTCTGTGCAAATCAAACTCGTTATGTTTGGGAGGTACAAGAATGCCGGCCATGCATACATCCATTCATCTTGCCGAGCGTGATGTGGCAATACACACTGAGCTGGGCGCTGTTGACACTAATTGCCAAACCATGCCACTCTAAGCAATAATCACAATCATGGATTATATTTCTATGTTCGCAAAGGTATGCATGGGAAACCACCAGTCTCATGCATAGAGTGCGACATAAATGCAGGCGATGGACAAATTTACCATATCTGTGAGGTATAGAACTATATTTTGCCACAAATGTGTTCTTATCGTTTGACTATATTTTCATTAATTTTGCAGAGTTATTTTTATTTTGAACGATTAACCGTCGGTAGCATTGCAACTTTCAGCGGCAGATCGTCCATGTTATTCGCAGCATATTGGAACAAATTGTTTATTACTTCCATTTTGTTACCATGTTTATCTTGACAGAGCCATCAATGTTAGATAAGAGTAACATCTCTTTTTTCACATTTACCGGGTGCCGCTTACTTCCTGAGATAAAAGGACCTGTATAAGTACATATTAATTCTCAGATCTCCGTAAACTATTTCACAGTTGTATCGGTATTAGAATTTCAAGGATCTGTGACAACGCTTTATCGGTTTGTTTTAACTTCAGACTGTCTGTACATGTGGCCTATAGGCCTAAAAGACGCACTGGTTACTTACTGTTTCTGTCAAAAATTCGACTTGATGTTTGTTTTTCGACGTACTGTGTAATATCATTGTCTAATGCCAGTGCTGACTTTCCCTGGAGCTAGACGGGAACGCGCAATTACGAGGTGGAGCAGAGGAATAACAATACAAATTGCCGAGAAGTATGACCGGTGAGGCATACAAATTGCCGAGAAGTATAACCGGTGAGGCAAGTGGTTTAACAATGGGCAGCTGAGGTCTGAAGAAACAAATAAGACTAGAAAAGAAGATTTGCCTCTCAGAAAAATCCGTCGTCTGGGTGCCTTCAAAATGAGGACAGTTTGAAGTGCTACTCTTAGCCATTGTTCAACATAATATAAATTTTGTGTATGAGCCTAATTTGCATAAATTAAAATGCTATAATTTTGGTTCTTGGTTCACTGGACATGGCTATGTCACAAACTTATAAACTGAATTTTGAATGCACCACCATCTATAAATTTTGAAGCTATTCAAGATATCAATTTTGTCTATTGTATGCAAATCTTTTAAGTTATGCAAGTTATGCAAATTAGGCAAATGAGGGGGGTTGTAACGATGACTTGAAAGAATAAATTTGTCTGTCTGTCTGTGTGTCTATATACCTCATATATGTAGTGGCTATGAAGTGGTCCATGTGTTATTGTCGTACGTTAATTTGCTTTTTAATCGTGCAATAAATTTAAGGCAGTTGTAGAGCAGTGGGTATTTCATGTTTCGCTTTCTTATCTACCGTGTTACTGTCCAGTTTCTTGTGTTTTTGGCGACAAACCTGAGGTCTGCGTATGTGGCTGTGCTAAGGTAATATTTTTCCCCATTGACAATTCAGATTGCTAACTTCATTGTGCGATCTATTATTTCAGCTCTCTACACACACACACTGTGCCCAAAAATACCTTCTTGGGAATCTGTTGAGCCTCCCTCCCCCCCCCCCCCCCCCCAAAAAAAAATGGTTTTGTCACTGTTAGTGATGATTTTGAACTGGTGAAGAAAAAAGGACTGAAATGCTATGAAGCAGTATGTCAAAGGCTGCCGTGCTTGAGTGATGGATAAATCCTGCTTGAGTGATGGGTAAATCCTGCTTTCTGTACAAATCAGACTCGTTATGTTTGGGAGGTAAAAGAATACAAAAATTTGCCTAATTTGCGTAACTTCAAAGCCCGCACCTTTGGTTCATGGTTCATTAATGCAGTGATGTCACAAACCGACAAATTGAATTTGGAATGGTACTTTTATAGATTGGAAGTTATTTAAGATTTAGATTTTGCATTTCCACTTTATTTGCATAAATTAAAATCCTAAAACTTTGGTTCATGGTTCATTGGATGCACTTATGTCACAAATCTATAAGTTGAAGTTGGAATGGCACCTCTATTTATAATAGTTTTGAATCTATTTAAGCCGTAAATTTTTTGCATATTCACCTTATTTGCATAAATTAAAAATTTACAACTTTGGTCCTTGGTTCATTGAATGCGCTTATGTCAGAAACCCATAAAGTCAAGTTAAAATGACAGCTCTATCTATAATGGTTTTGAAGCTATTCAAGATTTAAATTTTGCATGCTCACATAATTTGCATAAATTAAAAATTTACAACTTTGGTCCTTGGTTCATTGAATGCGCTTATGTCAGAAACCCATAAAGTCAAGTTAAAATGACAGCTCTATCTATAATGGTTTTGAAGCTATTCAAGATTTAAATTTTGCATGCTCACAAAATTTGCATAAATTAAACCCTACGACTTTGGTTCATGGTTCATTGGATATGCCTTTGCCCAAAATCTATACATTGAAGTTGGAATGGTATCTTTACCTGTAATAGTTTTAGAGATATTCAACTTTAAAAATATTCTATACCCTTAATTAGGATAATTTGAAATTCTACAACTCTCATTCACTGTCCACTATATATTGGCAGGTGCTACAAACCTCACAGGAACACTGAAATTTTTTCTCTATCTGCAATAGTTTGGAAGAAATGAAGCTTATAAAAATTAAATTGCCCCTAATCTGCATAAATTTAAACATCATGATTATTCCAAACGATATGCATAATTTCACTCTTACGTTAGTCACCATAGTAAGTTTGGTGGTTTTAAGAATGATAGTGTCCGAAAAAAGCTCCGGACAAATTCAGTTTTAAAGAAGAAAAAAAGTAAGAAAAGAATTCTTGGATAAACGAAATGTCTAGATTTGCTCCCAGACATAGGTATACAGACAGACAGACAGACAGACAGACAAACAAATAGATAGATAGATAGACGGACAGACAGACAGACAGACAGACAGACAGACAGACAGACAGACAGACAGACAGACAGATAGATAGATAGATAGATAGATAGATAGATAGATAGATAGATAGATAGATAGATAGTTAGAGTTCTTCAGGAAAAGCAAAAAGTCTGTGTTTGTACACTGATTGGATAAGTGGAAGGGGAAGGAAGCAATAGCTGAAAGCGTCGCTGGCGAAACAGGGGCGGAGAGGCATATAGGGGCAAGCATTGGGCACAGTATACTCATGTTGCAATAAAAACAAATAAAAGTAAAAAACTCAACATTATATGAGTGGTGTGATCGAAACGCTAGAAAAACATTCTTGATCGAAATTATATCCGTCAACCACAAATTAAGCCAATTTGATGACTATCAGTTAATTTCTACATGAAAGCAGTAAGAGTAATTACTGTTGCCAGCACACAAAGGCTGTAGGCGATGTTCTGTGTGCCAAGCGGACTGTGTGGAATCGTGCGCTCTATAATATCTTACGGGAGTGTATTGATCCAGGGGCCCACCTCTGCCTTACTTGTCATCGTGTCTCCCACGAAGACTTCAAAATTAGAGTTTTTACGCATCATTGAAATTGGAGTCCGAGCAAGCGGATATTGCATGTTTGAAAATAATTATGTCATTTGTGAATAAGGAAAATGATTATTGTTTCCTGTGCATACGGAAACCCATTGTACGTTAAGAAACTTAAACTGAATTCTTGTATTGGTGAAGAGGGCGCCTTGTGTCATGCCGCCTGCCAGTGTTGTGAACACGGAAGCACCTCCGCAGCACTTTGTTGCCGCACGGAAAAGAGATCCTGGCTGTATCATGACTGTATCATGACTGTATCATGACTGTATCATGACTGTATCATGACTGTATGCTGTGGAACATCATGATTTATTCCTATCATTCTCCATCTTAACCATAGTGAGGACAAAGCCAGACTCACTTTTTAAACGTAATTTGAATTGATCGTGCTACGTTTATTGGAAAATGAGATTGCCCTTCAAGAAGATAATAAAGAATCCATTAAAAAGATGCAAGAATTGCCAAACTACCTTTTCAAAGGTCAATTAGTGGGTTTCTGGAAATTTCCGGTGTATGAGCCACCTCTTAAATTTTGAGAATAATTAAACTTATTAGGTAAAAAAAAACATAGATCAGATGTCAAAAAGCAATGCTGTATGACCTGCGTTTATGAGAGCCTGCCTCATTAGTGGCTTGAGACAGCACAATTGTAGACGACATTTCCCCTTTGTTCCGTTTACATTAGTTAGTGTAACTGACATCATGTTCCATGATTTAAACGTACACAAACTATTTGTGCTGGCAGGCGACTCGTTTGTTGGTCAAACTTCGTCAGGCAAAAGATCTCTTTCCTTCTGATAAATATGACTGGTTAGCTATGGTTACCACGGACTTCAGACATAGTATGAACCATAATTTTGTAATGTGAATGGATTTGATCTTATAATGAAAGTTGCCGAACTGTAAAGGTAGCTCTGTGTCTGTTCTAAACGACAGCAGAGTCTCATGTACACCGGTAGTACCTGTTCTTTACACGGGCAGTGCATGTGCTATGACGCCGGTGCACAGTTGCACGTACCTTTCCATAAGCCATCTTTCACGGTGATAAAAGGGCGTGAAACTGCCACGTTACATTTGCCTGCTGAATCTCCGCTGGTGTTGCCTTGAATGATATTTGGTACACAAATCAAAGCATGACCACGTAGTGACCTCGTGTTTTGTTTCGTTTTTTGTTGGAATACTCTGTCGTCATGGACACAAGATATACGGAGGTTTGTGGTTGAAGATGTACTGACTGAAACGAAAAAAAAAATCAACCGACAAAATTTCCTGGCAATTTATCATCTTTTCACGGTGAATAACGGGTAGGCTAAAGACGTATGCGATGTAGCTTAAAACTGGCTGACAAGTTGTAATAAAGCTATACATCAGATACGCACACGGGTCTAATCTGTGTAAGATCAAGTCAATCCGTCTTCAGTGAGCTCAAATAAGCCTTTGTTTCTGCATTATTATAAATAGCGCTCACTCATGGGCGTAATTCAATTCAGTTTGGCACCTTGCAAGCCACGTGAGACGTTTGGGGTTAGAATAAGAAATACCATTTGTGGGCAAACCGGTCCTGTTTGGGGCTCATGTTAGGAATTAATTTTACTAAAAAGACAATGACATGTTATTCCCACTGTTCTCCTATTGACATAATGTTTGAACTTTTGACTGATTTTAATGCCATCGAGAATCCATTCGGAAATGCAGAAAATACCTCCAATACGTTTTGGGTCATTGGATGTCCCTTCTCCACTGTTTCTTTGTCCTCATCTAATTTTCAATTTTTTTGTTTTTGTTTTTGTTACTTTGTTTGCTTGTTTTTGTCTACTTTTTGTTTTTGTTTTGTTTTATTTCGTTTGTTTGTTTGTTTTGCGCTGCTCAGAAAGAGTTGGAAACTGCCATTTCTGGAGATTTGAAAAATTAAGTTCCTATTGTTCCGCCAGGGAGGGAAACTCCCTAATGAAACACTTTTGAGCAAGATGGCTCGCGAAGCCTTCCTTTTTTATTTCTGCCAGTTGCGGCCTGGTATTTGGAAAACAACTGCACGGAGTCAGTAGTACTTAGAGTTTTCATCAATCATCATGAAAAGTAGGCCGGATGTTAATTTATAATACAGACCTCAATTTCTCGTCACTGGAGGCAGAACATTTTATTGTTAGTACATTTCTACATACAACTTTTACTAATTAATCTATTACCGCTACGGCTCAAATTCAGGTCATTTGGACACAAGATTTATGAACCTGAGACAGTCTAACCTTTAATTTATGCAATTGCCCCTTTTGGTCAGTAAAATAATCCACCAACAAAACTTTGCAATTCACAAAATCTCCATGCACTCAAGATCATGGCCAAATGGTTGCTTAAAGTGTTTTACATGCTTTTAGTACCGGCACCAGATTAGTACGCTGTAGGTATCTTGAGGTATAAACCGATTTATGTTGCATTAATCCGTACAAGTTTTTATAATGTGCATGCGACCCCAGTGCGTCAATATCAAGGTCACGGCGCCACCTAAATGTGTGGAATACATGTGTCTGAAATCAGTGCTGCTCGTAACTAATTTTCTATGCAGGCATTTCCGCCCGTTAATATGCTATCTTTTCTCCAAACAACCACTTTAATTTATGACCGACTTATGTGAAAAGATATTTATGTTAATAATCACATTTTGGAACATCTATTTCCAACATTGTTTTTGAAATAACCGAATGCAGATTTCCTTAAACGTACGCAAACCTATGAGGCAAGGTCAAGGTCAAATCATTTTACCACCCCAATTCATGACCGCAGACGTGAAAATATATTTGTGCCCATACAAATACTTTTTTCAATGGATTGGTACCACTTCTTAGAATGGTAAGGATAACGTTTTGCTCGCGCCTGACATTTTTAAGGGCTAGGTCAAGATTATTCTTTACCACATATGGAAACTTTGACTATCATTAGGCAATACAGGCGGCTTTGGTATTTCTCAGCACAGCAAATCTCTCCAAAGGCATGGGGCAAGTGTGCGGGTTGCTTACTTCATTGATCGCACAGCGATCGCAGATCTCTTTCTACTGACAGTGTGTCTGCTCGTCGTGATGGGCAACACTGATTGGTTAATCTATGAAATGGGTCGATTATTTTAGCCTAATCTTGTATCACAAATCAATCCTATAATGCCTTTGTTCTTTGGCCAAACAATCACGCCGCACATCTGGCATGGCTCTTGTACTACCACGGCACAGAGCGTACAATCAGGTATTGACACAATCCAAGCAGGCTGAGAGGAACGAAGATCAACACTGATTGGTTCATCTATGAAATGGGTCGATTATTTTAGCCTAATCTTGTATCACAAATCAATCCTATAATGCCTTTGTTCTTTGGCCAAACAATCACGCCGCACATCTGGCATGGCTCTTGTACTACCATGTACATTGTTTATCAACCTATGACTGTGACACTGCACTGACCATGGCCCTCTGTCAGGGCTGGGTTTGACTGAATTTGGAAGTCTCTGACCTAGTTCTCAAGGTCATGGTCAACTATTTGATTTTGTATTTCAAATTAAAGTCAAAAAGCAAGTATTTAAGTTTTACAGTCTGTCTGTTTTATTGAGCACATGTTCATGTCAAAAGAGTACTTCTTATATAACTTGTGTATGTACTTTTAAATGTTAAGCAATATAAATATATCACCTGTACAGATAATACTAAAGTTCATTTAATTATATGGTCATGGAAGTACATGTACTCGGTTTGTACTGTTATCAAATATACTACATTTGTTTTTATATAATTTCATATTTTGTAACTGCTCAATTAGTTCAAAGTAAATCCTGGAAAAAAAGTCCAGACAAATACATTGGTAGCGCTGTAGCACTTTTACAGCCTATGTGTGTTTAGTAACTTATGAACTGTGGTGGGTAAACTGGTAAAAAATTATTGGACAAGGTGGCTTGAAGATGTCATCAATCAAACTGAAATGCCTTGCTCATGTCGCTCGGTGTGTGGTCTGTGTCATGTATGCGATGGCCCACTTAAAAATTTCCGCTTCTAAATACCAACAACGAGACCGAAAATATATTAACGTACCGGCAAACCACCAAGTTTGACTGGGTGTGATGGCCTTAAATGCAGCTGAGATAGACAGGCGTGTTACCCAGAATACAGCTGAGATAGCAGGCCATGTGTTTCCCGTGAATAAATATGAAACATGCCTAGTGTGTTTTCCCCAGAATGTAGCTACAATATGCCAGGTGTGTTGCCCTAGAATGTAGCTGAAATAGGCTAGGTGTATTGGTCCTATAATGCAGCTGAGATATGCCAAGTATGTTTGCTGCAGAATCCAGCTGAGCTGGACCAGGTGTGTTCACATCAGAATGCAGCTAAAATAGTAGGTCGGGCGTGCTTGCCCCCGAATGCAGCTGGGATAGGCCAGGTGTATTTGCCCAAAAATGCATCTGAGATAAGCCAGGTGCGCTTGCTCCAAAATGCAACTGAAATAGGCCAGATGTGCTTGCCCCAGAATGCAGCTGAGAAAGGTCAGGTGTGTTTGCCCAGAATGCAGGTGAGATACGCCAGGTGTGTTTGCATATAATGTAGCTGGGATACGCCAGGTGTATTTGCCCAGAATGCAGCTGAATAGGTCAGGTGTGTTTGCCAGTTAATGTCGTTGAGGGAGGCCGGGTGGGTTTTCCTGTGAATATACCTGGGATAGTCCAGTTGTGCTTGCCCCAGACTGCAGCTGAGATAGGTCAGGTGGGTTTGCCCCAGACTGCAGCTGAGATAGGCCTGGTGGGTTTGCCCATAATGCAGCTGACACAGGCCACGTGCATGGGCCCCGGAAAGTAGGCCAGGGATTTTTTCCCCAGAATGAAGCTAAGATAGGCCAGGTGAGTTTGCCGGAGAATGCATCTATAATACGCCATGTGTGTTTGCTCCCGAATGCAGCTGAGATAGGGATGGCATGTTTGCCCATGATTGCAGATGAGTTATGCCAAGTATGTTTGACCCAGAATGCTACAGAGATAGGCCAGGTGTGGTGCCCTAGAATGTAGCAGAGATGGGGCAGGTGTATTGCCCTAGCATGAAGCTGAGATAGCCCAGGTGTGTTAAGCCAGAATACAGCTGAGATAATAGGCCAGGTGTGTTTGCCCCAGTATGCAGGTGAGATATGCCAGGTGTGTTTGCCCAAGAAAGCAACTGAGCTAGGCTAGATGTGTTTGCCTAGAATGCAGCTGAGATAGGCCAGATGTGTTTGCCCGTGAATTCAGATGAAATAGGACATAGCTGGGGTAGGACAACTGTGCTTGCGTCAGAATTCAGCTGGCTAGGCCAGATGTATTTGGTTCAGAATGCAGCTGGCATATCTCAGCTGCATTCTGGGCCAAAACCCCCTGGCTTTTCTCGGCTGTATTCTGAAGTAAACACGCCTTTCCCATCTCAGTTCCATTCTTGGGCGAACATGTCTGGCCTATCTCAGCTGCATTCTGGGAAAACAACTCAAAATGGCAGAGGAACACATGAGGCACAACGTGTACAGTTAGTGACACTTCCTATCAAAGGAACACTTGGAGCACAATGTGTACAGTTAGTCACACTTCGTATCAGAGAAACACTTGGAGCACAATGTGTACAGTTAGTGCCACTTCGTATCAGAGAAACACTTGGAGCACAATGTGTACAGTTAGTGACATTTCGTACCTATTTCTTTATATCCTCGCCCTATAAAACTTTCTTGCCGCAAGTCTATTGAAAATTAGATTTGTGTCTTCTAGTTGTTTTGAACGGATTAATTGGAAGTCATTTTAGCTCAACTGACCTGTTATATATCCATCAGGGGACGTCTGCCATATTTTACTATTTTCATAAATTTTGTATGCCTCTAAACTTTTTTTGTACCTTTTTTGTATGTCTTGGTACTTCTCAATTTTTTCCTTAAAGCTTACATTTGAATATTTTTTCGAATTAAGTGGAAATATAACTGTATTTAGTCGTTAGATTTTTTACATTTTTTTCCTGCATTTTATTTCATAGACATTTTGTTCACACGGGTTCTTCATGACCAGCAAGCCAGTTGTCCTGATATTGCTTTTGACACAGTAAAGTTCATACAGGTGATATTGGTTTAATAGCGAAGATCATATACCGATTTTCTTAGGTTTCATATGGTCTCAGTTCTCAGTGACATTGACCTAAATCTCAAGGTCATAGGCTTTGATGCTACACATGATTGGTAACCTTGACCTAATTCCTAAGGACACCAGGTCACTTTATAGAATTGAGCTTCCATGTGTGTTTTTTCAAGTGGCTGAGCTGCTTCTGTTTAGGTATGGGTACCGGCACGCGTAGGGTTTATATTGCCTATGTTTTTTGTTTATTATTGGAGGTATTCACACATGCTCTTGATAGGCTATGGCATCTGTTAATAAAATAAAATACCATAACTTTGAATTTACTTCATCATGTGTTCAGTGTGATCTGTATAAGACTACACTCATATTGTTGAGGTGCACGTATACTGGGGAGGGGGTACTAATAAATACGTATTTTGATGTATCCACAAATTAAAGCCAATTGAAGATATCTGCAAATACATAAAATTTCAGATATCTCAAGTCGAATTGGAGATATCTTAAATTGAAACAAAGACATTTGAATTGAATTAGAAATATTTTACATTGTATTTAGGAAATCTTAGATTGTTTTTAGGAAATCTGAAATTATATTTAAGATATCTTATATTGTATTTAAGATATCTTAAATTCGTAATTGAAGATATCTGATGTTGAACTACGGATATATTCTAAGACGGCCGCCAGGTATGGAAGAAATTATGGTGTCAATGTGTCGGGAATAAGCCGTTCCTGTGAGCTCAAATAATGTTTGACACAATAACTATGAATAACATTTTGCTTTCAGGAGTTAATACAAGATGCTTAATCAATATCGTTAAAATTGTTTGCGTGTTTGTGTGTTTCTGAGGAAAGATTTGCTGGTCGGCATCTTCATCCTTTGCAAACAAAAGATGGTAAACACGCATGGTTCCAGCCTCGTGATGGCGCAGTTCAGAATGTAGATCAAGCGTTTGGCATAATGTGCACGAGATTGATCAATAGATAATTGAACACGGCGCGTATATCTCTGCTACAGGTCACCTCTATCATTGCAAAAGCCATCTCCAACATACCGTTCACATCATGTTTACTTCACAAACGTGCCGCTATATTGTCATCTATGAGAGGCTAGAGATATGGGGCTTTCTGATTGACTGAACAACCAAGGGAGTTGTTAAAATTTTGCAACAATAGTCATCGATGATCCGTGTTTGGTAGAATAAAGCAATGCGTCTTATTTAAAGATACCTTGAATTCTAGTACAGATGTCTTTAATTGAATTAAAGATATCTTGAATAGAGTTAGAGATTTCTTTAACACAGTTGAATATATCATTGAAAGCAGAAGTTTTAAAGATACCCTAAATACAATTGAACATATAGAAAAATAAATTCACGATATCTTTGGAAGTATTAAAGATATGTGCATATCATAATTCGGATGTCAAATATCTTATATTCGTTTTAGATATCTTCATTTATTTTAGGTATTTTTAATTATTTCAGGAGATCTTAATATACGTATTTCATAGTA
This sequence comes from Hermodice carunculata, assembly GCA_964020975.1. Classification (NCBI taxonomy): domain Eukaryota; kingdom Metazoa; phylum Annelida; class Polychaeta; order Eunicida; family Amphinomidae; genus Hermodice; species Hermodice carunculata. The sequence goes on from OZ026612.1 coordinate 143,544,164, forward strand.
AAACGGCCCCAGCATACACGCGGTCAGCTCAGACAAACTCTTCTGATACAGCTCTATTTGAAATTACCCCCGTATGATTACATATTAAGTTTATGATCAGACTACAGTTTGTATAAAAGTGAAAGCATGACATTTCAATAAATTATCTTCGTTTCATAAAGATGATATACGTGTCATCTTTTAAAGATATACGCCACAAAAGTTGTCCTTTTACCAGGCGGTCTTAATGGCAAGGGAAATAAACGTGACAATTTTAAGACAACTAATACCAGGATCTTTTGTCACGCGCTAGCATTGGCTTATAGGTGATGCAATCAAAAGATCCAGTTTCTATTGTCGATACACATCCAGCAGTTTGACCTTTTCTTGTGGAGCTCAGAATAACCACACCAGTTATCCCTGAGGTCAAATGAAAATTAATAGGAAATGCAACAAGTGACCTTTTAATGGTGGTGTAGTTGAAGGCATCATATGCTACTCTGCTGCGTTCAGTGTACACTGATTGTGAAATTGATACTTCGTTCCAGTTACAAATAAACTGATCGGTATATGCGATGAACAACCTCTCAAGAGAAAAAAAAACCTGCGAAGGTTGCATCTTCTTATTGACGGTGAACCAGTTGATATATGTGCTATCCATTGTGGATAGTCAAGACGTCGATGTCAAAGTGTTCCGACCTATGTTGGACTTTGAACTAAGTTGGAATATTTCAGTGCGGGCTAGGTCCATATTGGAATCCCAGCATGGTGCCACTATGGGGGAATCACCATGTGCTACATGATTTCATGATACAGATAAATTGCTTCTTTCCTGGTAAAAATGAAACTAAATTCAGACACCATTTGGATATTTGTAATAAAATAATCTAGCTTCTGTTATTGGACCCAGCCAGGCTACTAGCAACCAACAGGGTCATTTTCCTACAGCTTACAAGAACTGGATTTGATCTTTTTTATTTCATACAGGTACACAATGAACATGTATAGGGAATTACCGATATCGAATGTTGTGTGTGTGTGTGTGTGTGTGTGTGTGTGTGTGTGTGAGAGAGAGAGAGAGAGGGAGAGAGAGAGAGAGACAGGTGAATGGTCAGAGGAAGATATCGCCAGCTAAATTTACTGATGGATCGGTCCACAATCTGGTCACATGATCTATCTATTAGTTGGACCTTAATAGGCAAGGCCCATTTCTGTCCTAACAAGGTTGATTCAATGAACATTTTTGTGATTCTACATGTTTAAAATAGATTTCACATATAAACAGAAAGCGTTTGGAAACTGTCCTGCAGGTCGTGCAATTATTTGTAAACATACACTATCAGACATCGTGCCTTATTATAACCTGGCCGGACCATGTTGGAATTCTAATATGGGCTTTGCGTATGTTGAAATATTCCAATTTTGACAACTTTGACACCCGTCATTCACTTAAATTTCAAAAACTTGTGCAACAGGGTTATTAAAATAATGAAATTAAACCGATAGTTTTTGATGTTTCTGGGTAAAATGAAAATTTATTACACAAATACCAAGTGTATTTGGACTGTTATAAAAATGATGAAGTACATATGCATAAAAACAAAAAGGAGCTGACCTTTTATACAATTCTTGTATGAGGCAAGTATTTCTTTAAGTTGAGAATTACTAGAATTAAATCGCTTTAAACTACTCCAGACTTTAGTTGGTGTCTATATCAAGTCAGGAGAGAATGTTTTCCTTCATAAATGCACTTATTAATTCATTGATACAAAAAAGATACTTAGTTGTTGATGCATCTACCTTGGACTTCCGGATTTTGATTTTGCTAGTTTCATGGCTGGCGACTTTTGATCATGGAAGACTCTTTTTGATAGCCTTTTTGGTGCAGTTTCTCTGGCATTGTAAAAATTGTCATCCGCTTGTATTTTTCATGACTGTGATTATTTCATATTGTCCATGTGACATCTTATTACCACTTATATAAAAACCAAGATGTACCTTCGGACCTGTATCCACTATAGGGGCAACCTTCTTCCCTAAGCTCCATCTTTCACTCTTCAGGGTGACTTGGCAGGTCCGACTAGCGGTGCTACCTAATTCATAGTCTGGGGGCGACCTCAGTGTCTGTTACAAAATCCCTATTCTGGGGCCCACCGCTGCCTTCAACTGTTAATTGTACGGAGCTGTATTTACATTTTCAGGTAATGCTTACTTTGGAACAGTCACATTATATTGTACATTACATTCATTGGACAAAATAACCTTACCTCACCGCTAATCACACATATATTTTGAATACTGCCTCTTCAAAATATCGCATCTGGACTAACCCATAATGGCTGCTATTTTGAAAATTGTGGATTCCGCACACAATGTTTTGTAATAAATGATGATAGTTTTGGGAGGATCTGGGGGAGGGGATGGATGTTATAATGTATGGAACCAAAAAATATATTTTGCAAATGTGTCAAAGCATCAATGATATGATATATGCTGTGGCCGGATTCACCTTGATGTCCAACTCAAATGCATTTTTGCGCGTCATTGCGCAATGTTCAAAATGGCGACCCACATTTGCCAAGTCCAGTCAAGATATCGTGTCGCATTTGGATTTCTACCTAATGTTGATAACTGCTTCAGACACAACCGAGCAGGCAAGATTAAAGTTAAGATCGTAAGTCATTTTTTAAAAGTACTTTAACTACAGTTTGCCCTGGTAACTCAGAGAACGGACACCTTGAACCTGGCAAAATATTAACCGAACAAGCGGGGCTATGGCTCAAAGGGAGACTGAAAATTTGTTTAGCCAGCTTCACTCTGGCCCCTATGGACAAATGACATTAATCCAGATTGGCCGGAGCAAAGTTGGCCAAGCAAATTTTCAGTCTCCCTGCGCTATGGCCTTTGCTGTTTTACCGAACAACCATGGCTATATGCCTTATTGAACTTTGTGTTGCTATGTTGTTTTCCCCGGCCCAAGTTAACCCTCCAGAGTTGAAACAAAATGCTGTGTTTGAGCTGACTTTACTGCAAAATGACCGCTAATTTCTCGACAAAATCTTTCAACCGGGGCTATGGCTATTCTGTTTCACCAACCAACCAGAGCTGTGCAGTTATGCCCTTTTCCCGGCTCAAGTTAACCCTCCACTGCAGACATGTTGAAATACTCTACTGTGTTTGAGTTGCCAACTGCAAAATAACGGCACACAACGGCCACTTTCTCGATAAAATCTTTCGGCCAGGGTCGATCAATTTTTATTGGGGAAGGGCACCTTGAAACGTTTTCTTTTTTTTTTTGACTTTTTGTTTCATAAAAATTGTTTAAGGTCGGGACTCGGGCCTTTTCGGTGGAGTCGGTCGAGTTATCGGAACCACACATATAAACATATTTGTTATGCCTTAAGTAACTTGAACATTGTCGAAACATATTTAAAATGGATTCAAGTCTTGCTGTTATATCAGGTGTGTTCATGTCGAGGGGTTTGTCAAGATTTGTACGGCTTTCGACTAGGACTGAATTTAGAACCAGTATGTTGAGACGTCATGGTCCCCTGCTACTATTGGGTCAGACTCCAATATGGGTCTGAACGATGTAATTCTTTAGAACAAGGCTATCTCTTACAGCAAAGCCGAGGAGTAGAGAGTGATACCGCACCGAAATACGGAGAAAGCAGTGTGACACCAAGTTGAACGTACCTGGAGGTCCCGGGCTGGGGGTCCCGTGTTTTTTATACTCTTGTAGTCTCCTGTTGGTTATTTTTTGGCTTGCTACAGAGTGATAATGAAATGTCCCACATCTGATTTATTGGCAGGGATGCCATGGGTGAATATTATTGTACCCTGGAAGTGTACATTTAAGCTGGTGCTTATTCTCCTTATACCATAGACACCTAAATATGAGCTACTGACAACGTGTTTGCTTCACGTTTTCAATGTGCACTTATTACATGTTGCATGCAATACAACGCTATGGTTGGGATATACAGATACGTCCTCAATAACACATAGTTTGTGCCTTGTGGACAAACCATTACACGATGAATGAAATACTTATACAGTGTTCAAAATTTGATAGGGATATATATATATATATATTTATCAGCGTATATTTGAGTATATTATAAATACAGAAACAAATCAGTAGGTAACACAATATATCGTTTAATGATTTTTCTTACAAGAAAAAAAAAAGAAAATTTAACAATAATTATTGTTTCCATTCACTGACCTAGGCATATTAAAATGTGAACAATGATTTACAACTGAATTGAGCACAAACCATTATCAGTTGGCTGGTGCACTTGTATAGGAATGGAGGGGCGATTCCTCAACAGTCATTCAAAAAACTGATATGAGTATGAAGAAACAATACCAGGCAGTCATCCGTGTGTCTGGACACTATTCACGGTATTGAATAAGATATACAGACTGGCTCTGAGAGACACAAATTGATAAAAGCTCACTGTGATGTGCGACATGCGATAGAGTGGTACTGCATGCTGAGCGTATTGCTTTCTGCTCAAGTCAATTGTAAATGCTTAAATCATTAGAGGATAGATTGCGTTACGGATAAATTGCGTTACCTACTGAATGGTTTCTGTATTTATAGCATATTCAGACATATGTTGATATATGAATACCCCTAAAAATTTTTGAACAGTACATAGAATGAAGGAGCCAATGATACACCTACCTGTTACAAAATGCACGCTATATAACACTTATGGCGTGATGCACGCTATACAACACCTATCACATGACGCACGAAATATAACACCTATCGCATGATGCATGCTATGTAACACCTATCGCATGATACACGCTATACAACACCTATCACATGACGCACGAAATATAACACCTATCGCATGATGCACGCTATGTAACACCTATCGCATGATACACGCTATACAACACCTATCGCATGATACACGCTTTACAACACCTATCATATGACGCACGAAATATAACACCTATCGCATGATACACGCTATGTAACACCTATCGCATGATACACGCTATACAACACCTATCGCATGATGCACGCTATGTAACACCTATCGCATGATACACGCTATACAACACCTATCACATGACTCACGAAATATAACACATATCGCATGATGCACGCTATGTAACACCTATCGCATGATACACGCTATACAACACCTATCGCATGACGCACGAAATATAACACTTATCACATGATGCACACTATATAACACCTATCGCATGACGCACGAAATATAACACTTATCACATGATGCACACTATATAGCACCTATCGCATGACGCACGAAATATAACACTTATCACATGATGCACACTATATAACACCTATCGCATGACGCACGAAATATAACACTTATCACATGATGCACACTATATAACACCTATCGCATGACGCACGAAATATAACACTTATCACATGATGCACACTATATAACACCTATCGCATGACGCACGAAATAAAACACCAATTGTGCACAATGCATCACTGTAACACCCATTGCACAATATATGCGTTATAACACCAAGTACATGATGCATACAATAAATCTTTTCATGATGTATGTAAAATAGCCCTAACAACACCAGTAGCTCATGAAAAAATTTAATGACATTTACAAGAAAACTCAGTTGGACTCGTCAAAGTCCCACAGGCTACAAAACAGCAAACAATAGTGTATGTGCGTGAAATGCATGAGCGAACATGAAGAAGTCAAGTCAAGTGGGACAAGTCAGCAGTCAACTCCCGGCACGCTTAGCGTTTGTCGGTTTTCATTACAGCACTCGTATAGTGATAAGAGCTCTGGGGTTCCTCGGAAACAAGGAAAGGTGTCATTTGCACGCAGTCCGGCACATATTATGTGGCGAATCATCTGCGATCACGTAGTGCGAAAAAATGGTGGGCTCGGGGTGCATGGAGTACGGAAGGTCTAGGTGTGTCCTACCGGAACATTTGACGCAGCGACACTTTGAAGTGGTGCACAGCATCCACGGAATAGCCTGCTGACAATACCAACACGTCCTCGTATTGGTAGTCTGTGTCTGTAAGAAGCCCGGTAAGACCAATTAAATAATCGAAAAGTACTTTCCTGTCAGATAGCGACAAGCGCTTGAGATTAATGAAGTGCACAAGTACACGGCACAAAGAGCATCTCCAGAGACCTCGTGGAAACAGGCAATAAATCGATCAGCATCCAAAACTTACATCACACAATATATCTTGCATCTGCACTGCACAGTGTTTGTGCCTGAAGTGCCTGTCTGTTTAAGGAATGGCCACAAAGCCCATTTTCTCTCTGTGTTCAGGGGCACTAAGCCTCAAGTCGCGTGAAAAAAAAATCCTAGCCCCTCACGTTGTCCGAGACTACCCCGCGCATCAACCTGATTTGGTATATTGTAGATTAAGGAAACGTGAGCTAATTCATCATTTGCCACGTTCATATTTATTCATTATCATGTGGGTTGTCTTTGCTGAATATTAAGCTTAATCAAGGAGCTGCTACACAGAGAGACATATAATGGTACAGGCTCCAAAACATGTTCTGAGTATAGTTACCCGCTGAAGATCCTTTAATTATTTGGGCTTATACAGCCAATGTCAAAATTCTACAGAAGAACATGACAATAGCACTACCATGCGCATACAGGTCAGACAGTGACAAGTTAGGTTATGGAGTGTAGAGAGTTCGGACTATGCAATAGTGTAATGACAACCAGGAAGTGGTTCTGGATGAAAAGACACAAATGAAATGTGAGAATGTAGGGATAGAGTGGCAAATATTATACATAGAGAGACTGGGGTACAAACTGCCATGAATATATAGGGACCAGAATTAATGTACGTGTCATGAAGATAGGGACCAGAATAGTACGTGTCATGAATCATGGAAATAGAGGACTTGCCTGGAAGAGTTTATTGATATAAGACCAGATAGGAATAAGTCATGAATAGAGAAATATGAGGACCAGTGAGAGAACAACAGGTCATCAATATAGGAAAATGCAGATCAGACCGCGTACAACAGGTCATAAATATAGGAAAATGCAGATTAAACTGCGTACAGCAGGTCATAAATATAGGAAAATGCAGATCAGACCGCGTACAACAGGTCATAAATATAGGAAAATGCAGATCAGACCGCGTGCAACAGGTCATAAATATAGGAAAATGCAGATCAGACCGCGTACAACAGGTCATAAATATAGGAAAATGCAGATTAAACTGCGTACAGCAGGTCATAAATATAGGAAAATGCAGATCAGACCGCGTACAACAGGTCATAAATATAGGAAAATGCAGATCAGACCGCGTGCAACAGGTCATAAATATAGGAAAATGCAGATCAGACCGCGTACAACAGGTCATAAATATAGGAAAATGCAGATCAGACCGCGTACAACAGGTCATAAATACAGGAAAATGCAGAACAGACCGCTTACAACAGGTCATAAATGTAGGAAAATGCAGATCAGACTGCGTACAACAGGTCAAAAATATGAAAATGAGATCAAACTACGTACAACAGGTCATAAATATAAAAATGCCGATCACACTGCGCACAACAGGTCATAAATATGAAAATGAAGATCAGACTGCGGATATCAGGTCATAAATATAGGAAAAGGGAGAGCAGAGTGAGTACATCGGGTCATAAATATAAGAAAAAAAAGAGGAGACTGAATACAACAGTTCATAATTATAGAAAAAAGAAGAGGAGACTGAATACAACAGGTCATAATTATAGAAAAAAGAAGAGGAGGCTGAATACAACAGGTCATAAGCATAGGAAAAGGGAGAGCAGAGTGAGTACATCGGGTCATGAACGTTGGAATACAAGGAATGTATAGGGAATAGTGCATTCCAGTGCTTGGGTGTACGGTTGGCTGAGCGGTAAGACACTTGCCTTTCACCTCTGCGACCCAGGCTCGATTCTCGTCCTGGGCAGCATGTGGAAAAAGTTCCTACCACTTAAACCGTACACGGTGGTTTTCTCCGAGTTCTTCGGTTTCCTCCACCAGGCAAGGTAGGAAGTATACGCCAACACCTGTGCCATGGGGAGTGACTCGATAAGTCAATGCTTGACTTCTTTCACAATCCATGTAAAACAAATGTGTCTATATATATATATATATCATGATACCTGACCACTTCACACAGTGAGACGTAACGTAGGGTTGGTATGGATCACTTTCTATAGGAGGCATGTGCAGTCAGTGGATTATATATGCACAATGTTTAAAATTTCACAGAACCTAACAAACAACCTAATGGACTATAAAACAGGAATCATTTCTCAGTCTTTATTTGTTGCATCAGTAGTTAAACCAAGGATCATACAGGCATTAAAGAATATGCCAAAGGTTAGTGAACAACTAAAAGTACTTACTTATTTCACTTTGTGGAGTTATCACAGTGAAACGATGCAGGCATTTTATAACATGTAGCACCCCCTCAGTTGATCAATACTGAGTGCTTGGTGAAGAGTTCCCTTGTATGCACCCTCACGCCGCTCACAGCGCAGATTGAAACATCCACAGAATGTACAAGAATTGGTTTTCAATCTTTACTTTTCCGATAAGTGTCAATATGTAGCAAATGTATTTGGTATGCGCTCGCATACTTCAGATTAATTTACGAGGGCCGTACCAGGATTAATATAACTACTAGTACCTCACCATTTGAACAATCAAACACCGATTATTACAAGTTCTTCACGACACCGATCTGTCTGAGACTGTCTATATTAGTGCGGTAGTTCATATGAGCCTGCCAATATTAGTACGGTAGTTCATATGAGCCTATGTTTGTACGGCAGTTCAGATGACCCTGGCTATGTTTGCGCGGCAGTTCAAATCCTGAAATGAGGCTGTCTGTGTTTGTACGGCAGTTCATACGTGCCTGTCTATGCTTCCACGGCAGTTCATATGAGGTTGTCTATGCTTGGACGGCAGTTCAAATGAGCCTGTCTATGTGTGCACGGAAGTTCAAATGAGCCTGTCTATGTGTGCACGGCAGGTCATATGAGCATGTCAATGTTTGTACGGCAGTTCATATGAAGCAGTTGAAATGAGTCTGTCCCATGGTACTACCTCTTGCCTCAGGTGAAGTCAAAGTAGAAACACTGTTTACGCAGGTGAACCTGCGGGAGGATAATTATCTAAAGCCGCTAAGGATTCCACCCGAGTGGGAAGCACGTAACGAACTGGTGCTGATTGATTTTTAGTTCGCAAAATAAGTACATAGGGTAAAAAAGAGAAACAGAGAAATAAAATATAACTATGTATAACTAAAATCAGATTCTGATTTTGCGGAAGTAGCCCTCAAAGCCAAATGCCTTATTTCTAAAGGGGCCCCCCAAAAATACATATATATTTTAAAATGAAAATTAAAATACATACATGTGTGAAAATAGATAAAATCTTTAAAAAGCAGGAAAATCAAGAAAAAAAGTTCAAAACAAAGTTTTAAGCCAGATTATACCATTCTTACGAAGATATGGCAAGTTTTCAACATTGAAATGGGGATATATCTTTTCTTTTTTACTCTTTATTTGAAGGATTCTAAAGGTGGTGTTATTTCGATACTGTTAGGGAGGGAATTTTAAACTTTTTTGCCTGAAAAGTAAAAAGATTTAGATGCATCATTATTTGCAGCAGGGGTGGAAAAATTATTTCTAATATGACAGGTATTATTTTCATGAATCTGCGATATCCTCGTGAAACTGGTCGAAAAATAAGGACTTGCGTTATTGTAAATCTTGTACATACATTTCAAAATACCTAACTCTAGAATTAGACTTAGTGATGATATCCATAGCGATATCTTGGCCACTTGAAATTGGTCAAATTTTAAACCTAAGTACTTCACTGTGGGTGATGATTTAATGGCAATGCCCCTAAGTGTGATAGCGAACTTTGACATTCTTTTCAATTTGCGCTAAGAGCCAAACATAATGAGTTCGGTTTTTCCATATGGAGGGATAATTTGTTTTCTATCAACCATGTGCCACAATTTTTGAAATCATCACTTAGGATTTTTCAAGGTTTGGATGGGTCTTTACTCGAAACAATAAGGGCACTCCAATCGGCATATACAAGCAGCCAACATTTTGCACAGGACGGCATATCATTACCGTAAAAGAGAAAGAGGATCGGCCTCAAAATACTCCCTTGGTGCGCACCACTGCCAACGAACCTTTGTTGTGATTTGGTGACATTGATGTTCACCAGTTGCTTCCTTCCAGACAGTTAGGATTTAAACAGCCTGTTGAAACAATGCCGAGGGCTGATAGTTTTTGACATAAAATGCCATGGCCCACACAGTCAAAGGCTTTCTGTACATCCAAAAGTACCTTATCGACATATTTTCGCCAAACCTATCTGTCTACGTATAAGGTCTTGTAAGAAGACCAAGCCAGTGTCGGTAGAAAAACTAGACCGAGCGTCTGATTGATATTCATATATTAGACTCCTTTTGTCAGATATTCGTTGAGCTGTATGAAAATAACCTTCTTCAGAATTTTTGAAATGATAGAATACTAATTGGTCTATAATTATTCACCTCTGTTTTCTTTCTTTTGTTTTTGCTCGTTTTTTTTTTTTTTTTTTTTTTTTTTTTTTTTTTTGTTTTTTTTGTTTTTTGTTTTTATTTTTTTTTTATTTTTTTTGTTTGTTTTGTTTTGTTTTTTGTTTTGTTTATGAAGAGGTGTCCCTCGTGCCATTTCCATGCCAACTGGTACGGTTTCCGCAACTCTTGAATAACTAGCGGGCAGGTTATCTATGTCTGTACCCGTTTTGGGATTTAACAAGTTCAGATCTTTAAGAATCAAATCTGACCTGACATCTGTTAGTCTGAAACCACCTGTTACATTTGAGTGGTCACTTTTAGAACAGTCGGAGTGAACTCCAAACTGAAAGTTCACAGAAGGTAACTTGTCGACAAGAATTTTTGCAAGGTCGGTAAAGAAATTATTTGCATAGTCGGCCACCTCGGTTTTATCAAACACTATATTACCAGCTATGTCCAGTGCAATATTATTACTTTCCTCGGACTTGCAAGAATAACCCAGTGCTTTTAGGCACGACCAAAATTTTTATTTTGGATTATTTTTTTCTTCCACTTTGGTTTGGAAATAGTTCCTTTTTTTCCATGATTTCCCTTATTACCTAATTTCTTATATGTTGGTATCTTTTGAGACATTCTCACGACGTTCGTTAGCACCCCTATATTTATAGAGCCATGCATCTCTTTCACTCATTAAATCGAGAATGTCAGATGTTTTCTAAGGTGCTGTCTTGGCTTTCACACGCAAGTCTCTTTTAGGGCACATGTTGTCTAAAATGTCCATAAATGTTTTTCTAAAAAATGCCCAGGGTGTGTTTACATTATTGGCATCATATACTGCAGACGGCACTGGAAAGTTTTTCTATAAAATGTCTTTGTCGTGGTTTTTTGATAACCTGATTTGATGAATGTTGCGTTCAACTGAGCCCATACGATTTTTTGTGTGCAGCAAATGAGAAAATGATCACTGAGGCCAACTGGTATTAGGCCTGATTGGCAAATCTTCTCACTGTTATTACATAGAATATGGTCTAAACTAGGCATGGTATTTCCTAATCTGGCAGGCTCATGTGTCAGTTGTTTCAGGCCGAAAAGTCACATGATATTTTCATACTTTTTGTGTACTCTAGATTCTGTATGTGGTGAACAGATATTAAAATCAGCAAGCATGATTGGCAAGGACAAGGAGAAAGTTGCACGACTCCACCCGACGAAGAAAGCGTGCGAGTGGGTGTCCGGGGGAGTCCTACCCCGTCGGTCTGACAGCATACTGAAGCCGGTGTTCCAAGCAGGATGGAGCAAGGTCGGCCCGGTTCCGTTGGAAAGTATGCTTGGAACTGTCTATACCCAGTCAGGGTGTCAAGCACGACCGACAGATGGCATGGAGTACTCAAATGAGACCTGCATCCCTCGTGATCGCTCAACGTCCCAAATACATCTCGTGATCGTGAAGAATGCTTGTGCGGATAAGCACGCGAGTTTTACTGTTTGAGGAAGATTGAGTGCTCGCACTTAAGACAAGATCATTATTCATATGTAATGAAAATTAATTGATTGCTAAAAAAAATACAATTTCTGTATCTCGGATATCAAACATGATCACTCACTTTATATTCTTTACTTGTGGCACGCATGATAGTGATCTAACAAAGATCTTAATGTGTGTCTCCCTTACCAAAGTATGCTGGATTTGTATTTACATGTTGTGATTCCTTACCTCTGTCTATTTGTCACATACTGTATGTTCTGAAGAATTTTTGTTTATATGGTCATAATAAAAAGAATTTTGAATCATGAATCATGAATCCTATAAACATAATAAAATGATGGCTATCTCAATACCTGTAATCTCTTGTAACATTAAAGTCATTAATCATGTGACTGAATTGCACTGACACAAACACATAATTTGTTTGGTAAAGAAATAATGTAAGTTTCTGAATTGTGACAGTGTCATTGAATAAGTGTTGCTCAGATAAAGGCTTTACAATGTGATCATATCTAAATTAAAGATACGCGAAAACGGCATGTAAGCCTCTCACCATTGAGGACAATGGTCGCACTTTAAGACTTTGCTTCATCCTTGTACACCACTCCAATATAACTACTCTTATACCTCTGCTATTTTCCTTTTATTACTTTCACACCACTCTTGTAAGAGACTATATTTTCAAGTCAAGCTACTCTTTCCATGATAGATTACCTGGTCATTTGCTAAGTGTTTCGTGTTGACTTTAGTTACACAATTACTTAGTATTTGCGAGTGAACTGTGAACACAGAGAAAAATAGGTCCTGCAAAATTGAATAAAATATGGTTTGACAGTGACAGCCAGGCAAAACAAAATTGGTAGAGGACTTCAAAATGTAGGTATGTGAGACAATAAGTTTTGCTTGAAAACTTTCTTATAAACATTTTCGACATAAATCCCTAGTGAAGAAAACTGTCTCATCGTACTGCTTTTGTCAACGTTTACATTTTTCCTTTTCCTCATTTTTTCTCTATCTCTTTCTTTCTTCCCTTCTTTCTCAACCAATCTTGTCAAGAGTTTTTCTCGGAAACTATAAACACATAGAAACGTCAAATTCTGCATAGATTTAAGCCTGCACGTGAAATGGTGAACCTGATATGGAATAGTCATGATATCTAAAATTGTGCTAATTAAATTCTTAATCCTTCACTTTATAATACAAATATAGATAAACACAAAATTGTAATATTTACCTCTACGTTTGTAACACATGAGCAGTGAATGAATATCTGATCCAAGTCAGAATCTTTGAATTTATGCTAATTAAGGACATGTAAAATTTTAAGGTTGAATATCTTCCAAAGCGTTATAGCTGGAGATTTAAGCTCTTGGTTTCTGATGTACGCGAATACAATGAATATTTGGCCCATATCGCTGTGTTTCAATTTCATATGCGGATTAGGGGCAATTGAAATTATAGGGTTGAATATTTTTCAAACATATTTTACGCACATGTGATTCCGACTAGTGATGCAGGAGAACCCTATAAATATATGACCGTAGTGTTTAAAGTTATGCAAATTAGGGACAATTCGAATTTAAATGTTGAATATCTTCAAAAGTATCAAAAGAAAAAATTCTGCTTCCACGTTTTGATACAGACGCATCCATTGAAAAATACGCCAAAGCTATAACATTAATAAGAAGCCCAAACAAGCAAATTGCAACATTCAAATGTTTAATATCTTAGACACTATGATGAGTGTACACGCTATGTCAATGTGTAGTTTATTAACAAAGGAACATCAAATTATGCTAATGAGTTCATTAAAAATTGGAAATTTGTGATACATAGCATTTGCAAATCTTACATATGGAGAAATCTGTTTGTTTGTTCTGACTTAATGCATGACTATTGCTACAATTTGTGAGCAATTTTTCCTTGTACATGCACAGACGAATTTGCTGTCAAGGAAATCTTCGTTTCCAGTTATTCTTGTGTGCAATTTATTTTGATATTTTAATATTTTAATACTTCATGAATTAGGGGTGTTTACCACGATGGAACACCCAGCAGAGATAGGAAAGACATTGGTTCCTGATCTGACAATGTGCTCAGGGAAGCAGGAAGAAACTAATGTCAACTAAACATGAATTTTATGCATGCAAGTCTGGATTTCATGATAAAAACAGGGCAATCGTTATTTATTAGAAAAAAAGACTAAAAGATGGGTAGTTACATCGGGACACAAAAACTTTGCAAGATTCTTTGTTTATCTACAGATTCAGCAATGATCTCATGTTTACGTCACAACCATCAGTGTCTCCATAGAATGCAGATTATCCTCGATGCCTGCGAGGCATGTGTTATGTAATGACAGTCATTCATAGCACGAATGTGTATCATTTGTCCACCATATTACCAATACAGGTCCTATCCTCAGCACTGGATTTTCTTATTCATTTTACAACACAATGATGGCACATAACTCTACATTGATTTTTAGTAACAAGACAAACTGTTGCAACCAGAGCCATGCGAGAGCTTTTGTCTTGTTTTTCGCAGCAACACCATGATTGTATGCGTTGACAGGACATATTTTACGTCAAAAAGATGCTTGAAGTTGTAAAATGTCGGGTAAAATTTCTGATAAACAGCCCGTAAATGAAACACAGACTTGATGTATTCAGCATAACTGTTTCACAAACACTTTCGTGAGTGTAGTAAACGTATATGTCGAGATTGAAACAATCAAATCACCCGCTAGATTTTGTTGAAACACAAGGAATATTTGTTCATCATATTGTAATGTCACTTAAATAACCACAGTCAGTTATCGGATACAAGTTTAATACAACATAATCATAAGTTGTTTAATCGGCATAAAAATTACAATCGTACATTTACTGTCAGGAGCTTTACCATCAGTTAAACTCTTAAGCTTTGCAACAGCGACCCTTCCCAGGACGCCCCCCCCCCCTCCCCGGAAAAAGAGCATTAAAAGTGAAATGTGAAATTTACTGCAGGTTTGTATAGTGTTTCCAGGATGATTTTTATATTTTTAAGAGGGTTATAAAAACTTTATACTTTAACCCTATTAACCTGTCAGATTGTGATTTGAAAATGTATTCCTGAAATGTAATGGATAAGGTTTTGAGAACAATAATCGATAACAGAATTGTACATCCATTCCACGATTTTATTCAAACCCTAATAGTAATTTTATTTACAAACATATCTACATTAATGACACCTATCGGTATTTAGTAATACATGGGTCAGTCTGTGTCGACATTATGTACATTTATGGAAAACGCTTTTGTGTAAGCTGCACCCCAAGTGTAGAATTGCAAATTCAATACAAGGAAAACTGGTAGCTGCGATCAGAAAGGTGATGATGTACGGCTCTCAGCATGCAGAGCCCAGACAACGATATGCCTAGGTTTAAACACGAAGCCCCGTGATGTTATCCAGCTATGTTAGGTGGCACGCTACACGTCGCGTGGGTGTACCATAAAAAAACCTGTTTAATCTCGGGCTTTGAGTTTATTTATTTATTTTATTTTATTTTTTTATTTATTTATTTATATTTTTTTGGCCAGTATCGAGTTTTGAGGGGCATCTGAATAGTAACGGGAGCTGTTTTGCCAAGTGAACAATTTGACACCACTGGTATCGAATGTTAACACATCAACACCAGCCTGCCTAGGGTTCATGTACCAGCTATAATTCCAGCCGTGACTGGATTTGACAGTGGTAGGAACATTGGTATTTTGGAGGCTGGCCTTTCCCAGTGTAAGGTGGCCAGGGGAATGGGAATCTCCAGGTCAGCAGTAAAGTGGTAAGACTGTTTTCAGGAAACAAGAGGATGCAAAAGGAAAGCTGGATCTGGAAGACCAAGCCTGACTTTCAGATCAGATGGACGACTGCTACCTGCTGTAGTATGCAAACAGTGGTGCGAAACCCTTAGGCTTCAATGTCATAGTCGAAAATCAGTCCAAGTCTAAAACAGTCCAAATTTTGACAAGTCTATTAACATGAACATCATCACACACAAGAGCAAGACTTGAATAGCCATCAAGCAATACATTGTTAATTGAACATCTAAGGGGATAAGATGTCACATTGACAATATAAAATAAGCACGGTCATGAAAAGTAGAAGTGGACAACAGTTTTCAACAATGTTAAAGAAACTGCACTGAAAATCTATGTGAACTGGAACTATCAATGTTTAAAATTATTCAACCATCAAACGAGCCAGGTCAAAAGCCAGAAGTTCAAAGAAGACATACCAACAACTTTATGACATTTTATGTATCAGTCGAAGAATATGAAAAGCAATATGAAGAAAAACATATCTCACCTGACTTTGACAGGTACCAACAAAAGCTAGAATTAATTTGAATTTATTTGATGCTAGAAACTCTCAACTTTAAGAAATATCTTGCCTTATACACGCATTGTATAAAAATTCATTTAAAATTGTCAGGTTTACATATTTATCACCTCATCTATATAAAATCTCAAATCATCTAGATATCTATATAACATACTTTCTTTATAACCCAGAAACTTCAGAAATGATCGTTTTAATTTCATTTTCGAATATCCCTGGTTCACATATTTTTGAAAAAGCAGCAAATGACGGGAGTCAATTTAGTTAAAATCAGTGCATACTCTAACAAAGACAGTTAAACTTGACACATAGACAGCATAAACTTGCCCCCGGTGGAATATTACTATCCATATGTGGGCAATTTACTATGTGCAAACTCAAAATCATCACGTTTGATTAATTCAGCTCAGTATTATTGTTATACATCATTTTGTCTAAAAATGAACATTGCACGTCATTTTCTGTAGTTTTAATTCCAAATCATCAGGCTATATTTGTGAATATACTCATGGAAGTCTTTATTATTGATGCTTAATAGGTCATCGATATATCTACATGTCATCTTGAACATTTATCATGAAATTTCGCTTCTTCGTAAATTGGCCAGGGGAGGTGTACAATTGGTACCGATAGGAATATTAACTGTCTGTCTAAAGATGAAATCTCCAAAATTGACATAAATGTTATCAATCAAAGTTCAACAACTCAACAAACTGATCATACTCAAATGCAGATTTGCCATTCTTCATGTCATTACCAAAATGTTCACCCTTATGAGATGTGATCATACTTTGAAGGTAGTTTTTCTCATAAATTTTATATATGAGAGACTTGATACATTCTTTCAAATCAGAATAAAGGAAAGTTGTATAAAAAATGAAGACATTCCAGGGAGAAATCGTTTGAAAAAGTAAATGATTATTAGTACCATCCACCGGTGCCAACAGCATCTTCCAATTAGATAAAATCCATTACTTCTTAATACCAGAAAATGCTTCTATCAGACCATAGTAATTAAACCAAATTCCTGTACTTTCTTCAAGCCTTTAGACAACAAAGCTTACAATTCTATAGAAGTACAAAATTCGCCATCTGCTTTCAATCAGAACTTATAAGGATTTTTGTGCAGTTTTGCAAGTCAGTAAATGTTGGATAAATGGGCATGTACATCAGAAAATTTCAGATTTCAAAATCAGGGCCAAATGAAGACACCAATTGTTGATGTTTGTTCAAAATGTTATCCAATGATTTATTTACATTTTCCTATGTGGGAGAGCTTGAGTTGGTCAACAGGCCTTATTTGTCAATGAAAACCTTACAATAAAACCGGCTGCATATGACAATAATGTTATTGAATGTTTTATTAGCAGGTACAAAAACATATTTATCATTCATTTCTTCGAGGCACGGAACAACCTCTGGATTTGCCAGAACAGGATCTGGCGGTTGTTTGCTTGTTGTCCGTCATTTTCTTGTTCTGTTTGTAATGATATGCGTTATTTCACTAATCCATTAATCCCATATAGAAATATCAAAAGCATCCTTCTTTGTGCATTTCAAGCAAATTTTTCAACAGCTTCCATAATAATTTTTCTTGTCTTTATCCAAGCGATTTTCTGTTGCTCACGGTATTAAGTCCTTTTGAAATTACTTTACGTAGTGCATCATTTAGTACAATAGAAAGACCACCAGTAATTATATTAGTAATTATATCTTAGAAATAATTTGGTGATACAGCTGTATCTTGTTTCAATTTGTTCCAAGGTATGGAATAAAGTACAGATCTAACTACATGGTAACAATTTGGATTATAACATTTTCTAGTCAAAACTGTGGTGTTACATGAAGAGACACAGGTTCTTTTTGACGGAGAGGTCTCATCAGCAGTGACGCCACGTATGCAACATTGTGGTGTACAATCAACAGGAGACAGGTGTTGGCCAAACTGAGGTCATATTGCCCTGCCGTCCACATCCCTCTGGGTCCGGCACACAAGGCTGCATGGATACAGTGGTGTCAGGAACATGCTGACTGGACCCGATATCAGCGTATGACTGTGATGTGGTCAGATGAGTCATGAATTTGCCTTGATTTCCGTAATAGGAGTATGCGGGTTAGATGTATGCCTTCAGAGACATTTGTGGATGGATGCATGGTAGAAAATGACTGCCATGGAGGAGGGAGCGTCTTAATGCTGGGGACAATCTACTATAGAGGAGGCAGCGTCTTAATGCTGGGGACAATCTACTAGGGAGGAGGGAGCGTCTTAATGTTGGGGACAATCTGCTATAAAGGAAGCGGCATCTTAATGCTGGGGACAATCTGCTATTGAGGAGGCAGAATCATAATGCTGGGGACAATAACAGCAGCAGGAAGAACACAACTCATCAGGGGAAATGAGACTTTTTCAGGCCAGCACTTTGTGAATGAGATCCTGCCAACAGTCACCGAATGGTTCCAGCAACATCCTCAGGCTACTGGTCCCGCAAAACAATGCGCGGCCGTATGTTGCACGCTCAACATGCAGCACATCGTCCAAATGTTGCCATGGCCAGCGGAATTGCCTAAACTTTCACCCATTAAACATTAATGGAATGTACTTGGCCGTCATGTGAGGGACGAGCACGATAAATCTGCAGTCACCCTGTGCCAATAAAATAAACAAACTCCTAACATACATCCTTACACACAAACCCAATGTTGATGAAGTTATTCTTTTAGCTAGGAGTGTACATCTAGAACGAAATGTCTAGTACCCCTTTCCATCGGCAATTTATCACTATGTACTTCTTGCCGCCACCAGTACTTTAAATTTTATAGCTTTCTTCACAAAATCACAAATATGGGATGGGCAATATTCATTTTATGGAATCATTTTTGGTATAACATGGCGAGATATTATTGGAAATTGAATCTTGTAGTCTTGTTTCCATTGTACGTTGATATGGAATAAAGAATATTTTGACCATTTGGCTAACTGATGTCTCGGTTATAACAAGCTCCACGCATCATATTTCACACAAGCACCAATTTTACCTCGTATATTGAAGCTGGATATATTTATGACCACATTGTTTCTTACACTACGAGAAGTCAGAAGTTATTTGCACAACTGTGGCTTGCCAGTCTTATTGATAAGTAATCCGGACAATTAATTATTAAATCATATTTCTATTTATAGGCCCTGTGAAGAATGTACCATATGCGTTGCCAATTCCTTACATAAATATGATGCCTTTTGCATGCCGGTGCTTGTAGAATTTGGGCTTCTTATCTCTTGTTAAATGTTCATTACAAAACCAAAACCAAACAGCAGAACACCAGTACACCATCTATTTAGCCTATATAATTGCCTTAACAGCTATATATATATATATATATATATATATATATATATATATATATATATATATATATATATATATATATATATATATATATATATATATAACGTACAACCACGTGATGTACCACCACAATGAATATAAACCATTATGTATTACAAAACAATGGGAGTGATCAATGTAAGATATGTCATTCAACAGTGTCACGCCATAATTCATTTCCTCACGCGGACCGATTCATACAGCTATGCCTGAGCACGCCTTTCATTCTCTCCTGAAATTGCAGTCTGTTTTTTATGTTTTCATATTGGTGTTATGAAAGAATGAGAAAAGATCTTTACGTTGCCCTTTCTTGAGTCCACCATTGCCACCTTGCCTCTCAATCAATCAGAGCCGCATGGTACACCTCAATTCACTTCTTTATATATTGATGGAATTTATACATTTACCCTTTAATGCATGGACAGAAAAGAGCCAACGTTTTTCAAGTGAACCAAAATATACCCACTCTTTCCCCACTGATACTACCCATTCCCCCTACCATCACTGAATGACTAGAATGTCAACTGCCGCGGTAAAACCACTGCTCTTACTTAATTTTCGCATGTGTCGCAACGCTTGGTTTCCGGACAAAATTGCCCTTGCACAGAGCCATGCATCAGGTTTACAAATGAGCCCAGTCTACATACCGTTGGATTCCTGGCGTTGCACGGCTCTGCAGGAAACATTTCTCCTGTTTGAGGATAAATTATTACATCCTTATGTTCTAGAAATGATAGAATTGCGAATCCAGAAATATGTATTGGACCTGTGCTTGTATATTGGTCTGCCAATAGGCACGTCTTTCATCAGGGTATCTGGACTCAGTTGGTTAGTGTTCAATCCTTAACTGGTCGGATACTTCGACATGTTCACATTGCTAATGTAACTAAGCTCCGACTCGACTATTTGTCTTCTAACATTTTTGGAATGTCATTTGCACTGGTAGCAGTAATGGTTCTTCTCTTCAGAAATTCAAATAAATAATGTATTGCTTATATCTGGTGATGGTAATTATTATTACATGTATTATTAAATCTTTATTTCGTACAAATGTCGTAGTACATCCAGAAGTAAAAAAAAAAAGCAAAAGAGATAACACTAATCAAAAGACATAAAAAAAGACAATCAAAAACAAAAAAAAAACAACAACAAAAAAAAAAACAAACAAACAAACAAAAAACAAAACAAAAAAAAAAAAAAACAAGCCCGACAGTTCGTTAGACATTCACAGGTTCAGTTAGTACAAAGGTAATCAAGTATATCACAACATTCATTTTTGCTCATATTTGATTGCAGATTCCTATCCCGAATCGCAGACAATTCTCTAATCATATTGGCAGTAGAAGTCAAATCATTAGGTTCCTGGTGAAAATTACGTAACATAAATAGTAATTCTGACTTACATTGGAATGGAAATTCTGTTTTGATAGATCATACTTAGATGAAATATAATTCAGTGAGTTACATACCGACGATCGACAGCCTCCGATTACCTGTTTAGCTAAGGAGCATACTATTGTGTTTCTGCTATGGTATAAACTGTACAAAAACTTTAAAAAACGCATGTGCAGTTGTACTTCGATATCATGATCGTCACATATTAGATGAAGAAGTCTATCATGACAGTGGGGAGGTAGCTTCCATTTAACCCTGATGGCCTTACGCCAGGCAGGTAAAAAAAGCTCAACCTCTTTACCGGAGAAATCCCATAACTGAGAGCCGAAAAGTGACATACAGTAGATTTGGACAGCTTATACCTTTTCGTTGAATAGATATATTTGAACTGGGACATAAGTATATTAATTTCGTTATTAAAGATCCTTATATAATTTCGAATATTTTCTTCAGCAACATGCCTACCGATTATGCTGCCTAGATGTTTGTAGGAATTGACTTGTTAAATATTTTCTTCATTAAAATGAATAGAAGATTTGCTTCGTGATGTGTTATCAGAATTGAAGAATATTGATTTAGACTTATCAGGATTAAAAGAGATCTTATATTCCTCGGAATATAATGTGCAGATGCTAAGTAATTTAGACATGGATGTTGTGGTAGGGGCAAGTAATGTTCATGGACTTGTTAAGATTTGGTCGGTTTTCGACTTAGACTGAATTTGGACAATGATATTGACGCGTATTGGTCTCATACCACTATTCGGTTAACCTTCCACGTTCTTAGGAAGCCAGATGACTGGTGAATCTATCCCGGATGATAGAGAGCCATTCACAAGTTCTTCAAATGCTGTCACTGCTTCCTCAAAGTTGTGTAGTCACTTGATTCCTCCAGTAAAATTGCTAAGTCTATCATACTACTTTTCTACTGCTGTTAGCAGGTCATTCATGTTTGGTTCCAATGATTTATCTCCTCGTGTCATCAATTCAACCATACGCGCGGCTCGCTAAAAGTCACAAGGTTATTTAGGTGATGAACTGTTGCAACTTGTAGATGCAAGTTCGGTTCTTGACATTTAATCAATCATGAGTATATTTTCAGCACATTGTGCCAATATATTGCCGAGTCTTTCAAATATTCTAATGTAATGTTAAGTGTCAGGGACTAAATTTGCCTGGTCCGCTGTGGCAAAATTACTGGGCAGTTTGGCCGAGCGTGGGGAACATAACAAAACGTGTTATTCAGTTTGAACAACTGGACCACATACGCAGTGGCAATGTATTCTCGTTACCCTGGTCCATCGACTCCACTTTAAGCCTGTGAAAGCTCAAAAGTAACCAAAGGAAGGAGACAGTCGCCCACTCTGGGACGGCAGGCTCTACATAAATTGCATGTGTTTCAAGAGACGGATTTATGTTTCCATGTATATTTTGAGACGCGCAGTTGACGCCTCAAGAATACACCCGGCAAGCCCTTGCAGATAACTGAACAAATGCCGCGTAGCTGTTTCGAATACATTTTGCAGTACCCTACCGGTCTGGGAGCCACTTAAATGGCGGTTTCAATAGCCTTCTGTATGTAGCTTACCTCATAACTAGCTCGGCTCTGCGATTTAAAAAAACGTGCTGTTTTTGCTTGCCTCTGACTACACTTTAAACATCCGGTTTTGCTAGTTCCAATATAACCAGTGTTGTCCGCAACTTCACGCCTAGCAGTTCGTTCAGCGTAGATATGAAGAATTTTCTTCTGCTTGCAAGTCTTACATAATTTCCTGACATATGTAAATTTGTCTTTGTGCACCATGGTGATGCCAGTAAAATTACGTTTTGCAGGACAGAGAAAATAAGCACAAATACTAGAAGAGATTATTTTTCTGCATAGCAAATCATTGTGTGTCTTCAAAGCTTATCGGCATGACAATGGACAATTGGTATTTCAGCACTACAGTTTACTATAGGTACGATGGTGTACAATGGGTACTTCAAGTAAAACAGTGCATGATGTGTACGACAGTGTACTATGGGTACTTCAAGTACAACAGTGCATGATGTGTACGACAGTGTACAATGGGTACTTCAAGTACAACAGTGCATGATGTGTACGACAGTGTACAATGGGTACTTCAAGTACAACAGTGCATGATGTGTACGACAATATACAATGGGTACTTCAAGTAAAATAGTGCATGATCTGTACCACAGTGTACAATGGGTACTTCAAGTACAACAGTGCATGATCTGTACGACAGTGTTACAACAGGGTACAATGGGCACTTCAGTACTAAGTGTATGATCAGTCTTCATTGCCAATTCATCAGATGTGTGTTAGTCCATAAAAAGGTGTAGAAGTTGGAATGGCATCTCTATCTATTATACCTTTGAAGTTATTAAAGATTTAAAATTTCCAGTGGTGCCACTAGGCATAATGTAAATTGCTACAACTTTTGTTTTTAATTCATTGCATGCGCAATGGTCAATAACCCCCCGGGTAGAAGTTGAAATGACATCTCTATCTACAATAGTTTAGAAGATAATTTAAAATATTATAACTTTTGTTTTATATTTATTACATGTGCAATGGTCACGAACCCCCTAGTAGAAGTTGAAATGACATCTCTCTTTGTAATAATTTTGAAGATATTCAAGATTTAAAATTCCAACGCTACCAATTAGCATAATTTGAATTGCTACAACATTTCTTTTAGATTAATTACATGCGCAATGGCCAATAAACCCCTGGTAGTGGTTGAAATGACATCTTTATCTATAATAGTTTTAAAGATATTCAAGATTAAAATTTCAAATGCTGTTATTTAACATAATTTAAATTGCTTCAACTTTTGTTTTAAATTCATTAGATGTGCAATGGTTAATAACCATCTAGCAAAAATTAGAGTGACATCTCTATCTATTACACTTTTGAAGTTATTCATGAATGAAACTTTCAAATGCCCCTAATTTGCATAGTTTTAAATATCTTCATTCCTCTCGATAAAAAGACCAAACTCCCTTCTATGGAGGTACAATCATGCCAAGTTTGGAGTTTCTACGTACAATAGTGTCAGAGGAAAGTGTCGGACAAATTCACTCAGAAAGAAAGAAAGAAAGAAAGAAAGAAAGAAAGAAAGAAAGAAAGAAAGAAAGAAAGAAAGAAAGAAAGAAAGAAAGAACTCGAGTAAAAACAGAAAAGTGTGTGTTGACACACACACTTTAACAATAAAATTCAAATTCATCTACATATGTGCGACTTCGCACAATACCATGTGTGGTGCTCCCACGTTTTACCTCTCATGACAAGGTAGACTCGCTGCAAAAATGATTTACGCCTTTCAAACTGATTTAAAGCAAGGAGCTGTACATATCATTAGCTAATAGGTATGTTATTTGTTTGCTGTGTATGTGTATTATATTATAAGAATAACTGCATAGGCAGAGAAGTCGTTGCTAATACTCATACCAATGCAAGCCACATGTAGCAATATCTCATGCCACAAATACAGCGAAATCTCTCCTAATTGCACTTTTGCTCTGGTTCCATCACCATTGCACTTACGCATCTATTACCTGCAATGCGTGAGGACATTGATCGTGGAAACATTTGTGGTGCACTTTTTCTTGACCTTACTAAAGGCCTTTGACACCGTGGACCACCAGCTCCTCCTTCGGACGCTGTTGAGCTAGTATGTCAAGGGTACTGAACGTAAATGGTTTACATCTTATCTTTCTCACAGGACCCAGGGGTCCTCCATTCATGATGTACTATCAGACTCTAAAGAGGTCACCTATGGAGTTCCCTAGGGATCCATAATTGGGTGCTCCTCTTTATCCTCTACATTAATGATCTTCTCAACAAAATTTCCGTTTGCAAAATCTTTATATGCAGATGATACAGCACTGTACTTCTGAGCCCCAGATCTGCACGAAATTGAGCGTACACTTGACTCAGAAATGTCCATTGACTCTGGCTGGTTTGCTTCTAACAAACTAACTCTTAATGTCAAGAAAGAACTAAAGTTATCGTTTTTGGCACTCCTCAGAGACTCAAATCAGCCCTTCCTTTAAATATACAGACAGATGGTGAGATAATTAAACAGGTTTCTGTTTTCAAATACCTAGGAGTCTTGCTAGACTCCTCCCTTTCATTATCGTCTAACCTGAACCACATGATTTCCAAGGTGAACCAACATGCTGCTCTACAAGTCACTCATTATGCCATGCTCTGATTACTGCGACATTATATGGGATTCCTGTTCATGTCAGCTTGAGCACAAACTCCAGATTTTACAAAACTGTGCCCTCCGTATTTTAACAAAGCTGCCTACATGCAACGAGCAATATGTTAACCCTGCAACAACAAAGAGATTTCCACCTTCAGACATTTATGTACAAAGCTACCCATAACCTACTCCCAGATTATAGTTGTTCTAAATGTGTATAAATTTACTGGCCAAACCCATACCCACCAAACCCGAGCTCTGACAAATAGGTCCATACCACGTGCAAGGCTGAATGTTGGCAGGAACAGGATTTCCATAAGGGGTGCCACCACATGAAACTCTCTTCTCCCCGAAATTAGGAATGCCCCAACCTTATCCCTATATCTTGTCTTGGAATTACCCCCTCAACCCCCGCCCCCCCTTTTTTTTACCCCCTTCCCAATCTCATTAGCCTACATGTTTTCTTCCCTGCTCATTTTACATTTAGTGCCTCCCTCATAATACTGGTCTTAATCAATCTTGATCTTGACCTTCAGCTAACACTCATCTATTTTAACTTTGATCATGACCTAAGTTATTTATTGTTTTTCCATTCTGTGATATATATTCCTATATCTACCTGATGTGTAATACTTTTTAAAGTTTTTCTTTTTACATATTGATCATTGTGTTCATTTTACTGTTGTCTACGCATTGCAAATTTGATTTATTTTTACAACATTGTCACTTATCCTTCATGAATACATATGTACCATTACCATCCATGGCCTGGTGGCGGAAGATCAGTGCTGCGTCACTAGGCCAGTGGCCCTGGCTAAAAGAAAAAAGTAAGCAAATCAATTATATTCCAGTCACTATATATATATATATATATATATATATATATATATATATGTATATATATATATATATATATATATATATATATATATATATATACACATATATATACATACATACATACGTACATATATATATATATATATATATATATATTAGTTAAATGTTTGCCTAATTGTACTTAAAATCCTGTTAAGGAAAATTGTTTTGATAGCATGTTTTTGGCATAAATGCTAATGACTCATTCTTTTCTGATATGCCTTAATGCACATTTACTCAATATTAAAAAATTACTCAAAATTGACAGTATTTTCTGAAATGTCACAAACCTGACACATTAAGTTGACACTTTGACTCAGGGTTGGCAGTTAAATAGAGCTTAATTGTTTGAGGAGTAGGTGTCATCATGGAGTTTGTTTTACATCTCTGGTGCAGGATGTACATTGTTGCAGTCCTTGTTAGGATTTCCCTTGGTTTATACAGGTGGTCTAGCTGCAACTGTTTATTTTACAATCACTGGGACTGAATATAACGCCCAGCTTGTTTCCACTTCAGTTAAACATTGGTGGATGGTTTAACTAGGATAAGCTGACCAGCTAGAAAGGGTACATATTGGTTCAGGGGTAAGTCGAATTGTTCTTATCTGAACCTGTACTATGCAAATGTGGTAATTATGGTTTGTTTGACAGGTATTCTTCTTTGATATGAAGCTCTGCATTTATAAGCAAAACTTCACGTATTTAGCTAATTCATCAATTGCCACGTTCATATTTATTCATTATTATGTGGGTTGTCTTTGCTGAATTTTTAGCTTAGACAAGGAGCCGCTACTCAGAGAGACATGTACGGGTAAAAGGCTCCGAAACATGTTGAGAAGTTACCCGCTGAAGACCCTTTGATTTATTTGGGCTAATACAGCCTATGTCAAAATTTTACGGAGGAACGTGTGCAATATGGATAATAGTACTTTTATGTATATAAGTTAGACAGGGACAGGTTAGCTCATGGAGAGTAAAGAGTTCGGACTGCGGAATAGGGTAATGACTACTAGGAAGTGGTTTTGGACAAAAAGACACAAATACAATATATATATATATATATATATATATATATATATATATATATATATATATATATATATATATATATATATATATATATATATATATATATATATACAAGAGGCCCATGGGCCTAATGCTCGGCTTACATATAATCTGATGACCATCACCAAAACATTTCCTGAAATGCATTCCTTCCATGACCTTACGATACGAAATTAATCAGAGTCCTCCATATTATACAATATGAAACTTTTATATGGTGAACAGTTGTGGCACATTTAGTATCATTCGCCTTAAATTAATTTTTCTTTTTGTAAGTGCTTGATAACCTTAAAAATAGGCCATGGTCACACAATCATTGGGTCATGGTGACTCAAAAAGTGGGTCACTAAGTAGAGTCTTATGTATTATGTACTGACGTGCAATTTTGATCTGGAGGATCAATTTCCTTTGCCATTGGCAACAAAGCCACACCCTGCCACTACAAAATCGCCTCTTTCGTCTTTACAGGCCTGGGGATCAAAGAAAAATACATGACGGTCACTAATATTAATAACGTATAGCATTGGATATGGCCTATATATCCTATTTATCTGGTATGTCTAATTCAAGTGGTTTTCGGCGTATGGTACTTTATATCTTTCAAGACATTTTAATTCATTATTTCCGCCAAATTATAGGTGGCGCCATTAGTATCATTTGCAACTTTGAGATTTGACTCCTCCACAATCACACTGAATTCCATGAAGATCCATAAACAAATTACGGATGTTAGACTGCTCGCAAGATTTTTACATTTTGACACATATATTACGAACTGTATATGGTGCCTAACTAAAAAATGTGGGGTGTAAAGCATTTGCAAGATTTCACATTTTGACCCTTAAATTCCAAGTGGCCATATAACCTTCACCTTCAATTCAGATTAAAAAAGTCACTGTTCAAAATATGTGCCCTGCATCCAGCTTTCCATACATAGTCTGTTTCTTCAGGACTTGTGACCTAACAAATAGGCCGAGGTCACTGAAGTCACATACACTTTAGCATGGAACACGATATATATATATATACTCTAAATTTGGCACGCCTGATTCAATCATATTTGAGATAGGAAAATTTATATCTTTCAACACGTTTTGGCGCATACGTCTCATCGAATTACAGGTGGCGCTACTAGTACCATGATATAAAACTGAGATTTTGACGTCTTCCACACTCTCATTAAATTTCATGAAGATCTATCACCAAAAAAAATGTGCCAAAGTGTTCTGAAGATTTGCACATTTTGATCCATAAGTAGGCTACATAATGTTGTAGATGGTGCCACCAATATCAAACACGACCTAGATTTTTATACACTTTATAATTCGTTCAAGTTACAATGGGCTAACTCGAAAACATTGGACTGTTACAAGTAAAAAGTCTACGGGCAGACATCGGTTATCACATGAGCTCCGTAAGGTTTGGTCAGCAGAGCTGAAAAGACCCCTGAGCAGAGTCGAGACAAGAGATGAATTTTGTCACGTGAATTTACAACGTGAAATGGCCTTTCAATAATGCCAGTAACAGCTGTTTTTCTGCATTTCCCATGCTGTGCTGATGAACCCTTGTTATGTCTTTTGGGAGTTGGTACAATTTGAGGTTAAGATGCGAGGCTACCAGCTTTAGGCGTATTTATCATGGTGTTTGGTTCAAATCTTGGTGGGTACAAACGAGTGTATCATTGACAGTAGAATGCTTTCATTATTACGGCGAGAGCTAACGCAGCATTTAGTGGTACATTTGCAAATATACATGAATGTCTGCACTTTCCTAGATTGCTCTCAAGCTAGCTGACAAGTCTCTGTGGTGGTCAAATGTCATAGCTTTGCGGCTGTGTACTACATGTATATATAACAGTTGGTGGCTCCGTTCATCCTTTAGTTAATTGCTTGTTCCTTGTGACTACAGGAAATAATATAGGAGGGCAACGGTGAGAGGGACAGAGGCCTAGTACACATCTAAGCTCTGATTGTGTGGAAGGAGGCCCAGAACATATCCATGGTCCGATTGGCTTCAAAGAGGTCCAACACGCATGCTCTGATTGTCTTCAAAAACTGCTTTTAAACATTGCTGTTTGGGTAACGAATCCTGAATGCAGCATCAGCACGTAATTACGGCTCACGTATCTGGAGAGTTTTATATGTTGACACCTGTCTGATGCCCCGGATGTAGCAGATTCCTTCATACAAGTATTACGTCCAGCTTGGCATGCTGTGTCATTACAAAATTGGATTTTGTGATATTCTTGGAGGACGTTTGGAGTCTCTGCTTGCAAAATTTATCAATGTACTGCGGCCTCTGACAACTCAATCTTAAATTGATTGTACATTATGAACATGGGTCAGGCAGTTGCGCCAACCTATTTGCCACAGCATGGAGGAATTATGCAGATCACTGTGAATCAAATACCCGAAGAAGCTCGTCACGGCATGGAGGAATTATATAAATCATTAAAAAATCCATATTTTAAGAAGTTTAGCACAGCATGGAAGAACTACTGAGCTATCATAAACCAATTAAACCAAACCATTTAAAATGTTTGCCACAGCATGGAGGAACTATACAGACCATTACGAATCCTATATATGAACATGTCTGTTACAGCGTGGAGGAGCTATACAGACCATTACGAATCCTATATATGAACATGTCTGTTACAGCGTGGAGGAACTATACAGACCATTACGAATCCTATATATGAACCTGTCTGTCACAGCGTGGAGGAACTATACAGACCATTACGAATCCTATGTATGAACATGTCTGTTACAGCGTGGAGGAACTATACAGACCATTACGAATCCTATATATGAACCTGTCTGTCACAGCGTGGAGGAACTATACAGACCATTACGAATCCTATATATGAACATGTCTGTCACAGCGTGGAGGAACTATACAGACCATTACGAATCCTATATATGAACATGTCTGTCACAGCGTGGAGGAACTATACAGACCATTACGAATCCTATGTATGAACATGTCTGTCACAGCATGGAGGAACTATACAGACCATTACGAATCCTATATATGAACATGTCTGTTACAGCGTGGAGGAACTATACAGACCATTACGAATCCTATATATGAACATGTCTGTTACAGCGTGGAGGAACTATACAGACCATTACGAATCCTATATATGTACATGTCTGTTACAGCATGGAGGAACTATACAGACCATTACGAACCCTATAAATGAACATGTCTGTTACAGCGTGGAGGAACTATACAGACCATTACGGATCCTATAAATGAACATGTCTGTCACAGCATGGAGGAACTATACAGACCATTACGAATTATATATATGAACATGTCTGTTACAGCGTGGAGGAACTGTATAGACCGTTATAAATTACGGGTCCAAAGAAGTTTCAGACAGTGGTGGAATCCTTAAATCGCTTCTCTCATGCTCACAAACGCATGTTGATGCTTTCGCTATTATCTCGGTGAAATTAAGCTTTTCTTCCAGCTTCTTACGGACTTGCAGAAACAAGGTTAGCACGTGATATACAAATGACGTATGTAAGCACATACACAGTGTGGTCAATCCGGGTTATTTCTCTGTGCTTTATAAATTATTGATAATATACCGACCTCAAGAGATAAATGTCACCTATCATTAGTCTGTATCTTACCTTGTATTGTTTGACAAAACATTATGCTCGGGGTATAATGCAAGTCCTTACCATACACTTTATCGAATTTCCTTTGTGGTATGACAGGCTAAACAGGTGTCTAATTAATTAATGAAAAGCTGAAGGAAATGAAGGTCATGGAAAGTTTACCGTGTACATTATTCGTGAGTTCATATTACAGACAACCATTGAGTTTGCTGCCTTATATATAAAACAGATTAGTATGAAATCTGAACGACTAATCGGCAATGAACCAGTGCACACCTGTCCCTACATTTAGCAACTGTCAATATCAGTGTGAAAAGGCAACCATCAAATCATGCATGTTTTGTGTAAAACTTTTATGGCTACCCTGGAGCAGTAAACCGACACTCTGTCATGGTTTGCAAATGGTTAGAGAAGCGCAATATCCACATGTGGAGGTTATTTTGACTAGAATAATCAAGTTTTTGATTCCCAAATTAATTTTCACATACAAGCTGTGTTTTTCCTTCATTGCTGTTCTAGATAGAAAGTAGAACAATGGATATTTCCACAAATTTCTTGTTTTTCCTTTTACAACCAAATGTTTTATAGATTATCAATCCATGTCTGAAAAACAGGCAGGTACGTCAAATTCTAAGCGTAATGCCATAATTGTTACTGCCAACCATGAAACCAGAGTGCTCCACTTTGAACGGAAAGTAAAACCAGGTCTCTACGATAGGCAAGGATAATAGCCCGAGAAGAACCATGTGTTAACTGCTAAGAGTACATCGTGTGATTAGAAAAACGGCATCGAATCTGAAAATTTTGTCTGTCAAATTCTTCACTTCAAAGAATTAAACTGAGGAAAGCTTGACCGGTGAATCATGATGACTGAAGTTCACGAATACTAGGGCTGCTTCATAGTTTTCCCGAAGAGAGAAAAAGTGTGAAAATCCCTGAGTTTGGTTGACAAACGAAAGCACGGAGTTCAATGAGGGCAGGACCACGCATTGCAGGCTACCTATAATTTGCTATCGTCGGTTTTTAGAACACTGCTTAATCATACTAAACCAGTTTAAGACGAGTTGTTTTACGAATGACAAAATAGTTTAACAGTTCAAAACTATTTATGGAGTTATATAAAGGGTACGGCCTAGCCAGTACAACAGTTTCCCAAACCAGATGGACTTTTAGGATATAGCATTCATTAGCACGGTAACATTGATGATTTGGATTATTTTCAAATAAAGTAATGTATTGCCTTTGGATTTCACGTACTCTGAGTAAAATGATTGACTCGTTTGACGCAGCGGTGGTTAGGGGTATTCAAGCGAACGGTGGAGTGTACTTCGAGTCAGCCAATGTACAAAAAAAAAAGTTCACTAAGGCCTATAGTGGTGAAAGTAGAGTTTTTATGATTGTTGTAAAAACTGCCGACAACCTCCATTTTCACACTATTTAAAGTCATTCTAGGCACCTTTGACATTGGCCTCTGACCTTGACATTGACCTCTGATCTTGAAAGTGACCTCTGACCTTGACAGTGACCTCTGATCTTGACAGTGACCACTGACCTTTGTATTGACCTCTGACCTTGATATTGACGTACTTTTAACCTTAAGAATAATCTTTGACCTTTACATTGACCTCTTACTTTGACAGTGACCTGTGACATTAACCTCTGACCTCTGCATTGATATTGACCTCTGACCATGGTAGTGACCTTTGATCCCAATATTGAGCTCGGACCTTATCTCAATACATAATCCTCAATAGTCAGTATAGTATGCGATGCAGCATACAATTTAAATTGCCCTAATTTGCATAGTATTCAACGTGTCAACTTTTTTGAACGATATGCTGAACTTCACCATTGGTGCTATGCTCATGCAAAATTTGAAGTTTGGGTCAAGCGGTTTTCGCCACAAATATCGAGTGGAAAGAAAGTGATAAAGAAGCAGAGAAGAAACAATATGTGTGTTCTCTCTCTCTCTCTCTCTCTCTCTCTCTCTCTCTCTCTCTCTCTCTCTCTCTCTCTCTCTCTCTCTCTCACACACACACACACACACACCTTTACTTCAACCCGCGCCTATATCTCATTGCTTCGTAGAATAGCTGTACACACATGAGGGGGTTCGAGGACGAAGATCGAGAAGCGCGTCCTTTCTGAGCAGCAGTTGTTACCAGGCACTGAACCATGCCACTCGAGGGGGTTAAGATGACCTGGTGGACACTAAAACGTTATAGGTTCGCGGCAGTAAGGCCCTGTAAGGAATCAAATAGAATTTTCAAGGAGTCGATATTTATTTTTCCCCTCATAGGACTAAACATGTAATGTGATACTGAATTCAACAAAGCTGTCTGTCATGCCTTACGAGGGCAGTACAAAAATGGCCGGCAACAGCCCGCCCATTTGAACATTTTGACACAGATGACGTCATATTCCATACATAACTCACCAACAACAGGGATGTTCCAGAATTTTATAGCAGCTATAACTCAGCTGAATTACTGGTGTCTTTCGGGGCTATGGGCTTACCTCTGGTGGAAATTGGTTTTACTCATTTTAGTTATGATGGTAATACTTGACAAGCAAGTAACACAAATTGACAAATATTTATACAATATATAAGGGGAATGCTGGCCTGCATATTATGTTGGTGTCCAGTGACGTGTATTCTTTTGTGTAGTGGCGAGATTAGTCCGCTGTCATGCCTGTCCCAAACTTATATTATCAGATATGGTACTAATATCAGGCATGTCACTCAGAAATTTCAAAATAAGTGAATTTGCACAAGGTCTGACCCCCAACAACTAAAATTTTTTCAAGATAATAGCAAATTCTGAATTCTTGGACTGAGATCACAACTCTTTGTTTCCATACATGTTCAGAAAAACGTGAATTATTGCTGATAAGTGAATGAATAACATTCCTGTAATATATATCTCCAAAAGGTTTGCCTACATCATGTGCTTGGACCAACGGCTGCTAATAAAATGAAAAGTAAAAGCAAGATATTTTAAGAAAACTCCCCGGACTAATTAGTTTCATGTATGAGGCTCGGAAATCCCATTTGCCCGGTACATTCCACCCATGCCATGGACGTCGTGAAATATGAACCTTACGAGTGTCACATGCGATGCTGGGTCCAGCCACAAGAAGGTGATTCTATTTATTTCACGTTTGCATGTAAAATAAGCAAGATATTATACAACAGCTTACATCATAATGCTTCATGCATACACGTGCAGACGGTAATTTTACAATTATAGAAATAGTTCTGGTCCAGGTGTATGAAAATTCTAGTGTCATTAGCCATACGAGGAAACGTTACGTCAGTCATTTGCCATGCATGTAAGGAAACAGCAAAAATCAAATTCAACTCAAAGGGAATTATAGTTGATTATTGGTCCGGTATTTGGGTCACGCTCTGTGTGTGCCACAACTTTGTAATGTGCTTCGACCAGCTCCTGTTAAGTTGAACAATCTCGACCCTGTTTGTATGGGATTTTTTGTTATTTGTTTGTTTTTCTTTTTTTAAAACACATACATTGAGATATAGAATAGTTACTAAGTTGTTTCACCATAACACTCTAATTTTAAAACGTTTCTTCAATAAGTTCTGTATGTGTTTGACTTCACTGTTACCATTTTGAACGTTTTTGAAATGTTATAAAAAAAAGTGTATTCAAAATATAAAAAATTAAAATTATGAATTAATTATCATTATTTTCTTTTCTCTTCAGTAACTGTAGTGGTTGCCTTTTCCAGTTCACAATGATTACTAATATCCGAGGAAAGAATGGATATTTCATTGGCATATCGGTATTTGTTTCAGTGGGCAGTATGTCTGACTACACTTTAAGGAGAATGTTAAGCTAAAATTTAGGTCCTTCTGCATCGCTAAAAGTCTTGGCATAAGAATGTAAGAAAAAAAACATGTTTATGAAGATTGGTGAAATGTAAAAAATCAAACCATGACGAAAGTAATTCAACCGTTGATGCATTTAATGACCTAGTAGACGTGCCTGTGAAATACCCTCGTGCACCTGGCTGTGTGTATTCAGTGGCCCCTGAGACAGAATTAGTCGGCAGCTCAAGGCCAGTTGGGCATTAACAATATGTCAAATCTCTATCTCACTTCAGATTGTCCCATCCAGTTTGATCAGTTGTAAAATCAAACACACACACCCCTCCTCCCCAAAAAGAAAGAAAAAAATGAATCGTATTAAAAATTGACTGGGTGCACCCAATCAATACATACGGGGAAAAGGCGTGACACTTCTTGTGCTGATTTAGGTTTTTAGACTGTTGTCATACACATTTTTACAATGCTAGTTCAATATTTCGAGGATGCATAACAGCTGAGTAATCTCTTCGCTGTTTTCTTACTGTAAGCTTATTATGCCTAACCAACTGTAAGAGATGTTCCTTGCCTTTCTTACTTATTGAAAGTGAAACTTGTAACGATCTGCGACATTTTGCGGAGTACTGCGGCAATGCCACGCCTAGCCACAGGCGGCTGCCAGCCGGCTCTGTTATATTTTGCAGACTGAGAATCGCTTACGCCACGGAGATCTGCCAAATGTCGCTGATCTGAGATGCTTAGTAACAGCGAGAGCAATTTCTCAATTACAACCTTGCTTCAAATATAAATGCAAGGGACGAGGGGACGTAGAAAGCTACTGTTCTTACGCGACCACAATAAAAGACGCTTTAATGAATGTACATTTATCATATTGTAAACTTCACTCACCCATCTTCTACGAGGGTCGTACCAGTTTCATTGGTAACTGCCTTGCCATCGGAAGAATTTGTTGGTGTCAAGCTGTACACAAATCTCATATTGCGATAAACGCGGCTGTAATGTGCGGTAAGATTGTGACAATCATTCATATGCTGTTATTTTTTAGACGTGCAGAGCCGTTAAATAATTTTACTTTGATTTCTATTTATATATAGTAATATTTATGTATGACTTCATTTGTATCATTGCCATTCATCTGTTTTTTATCATGTACCATCCAGGGCCTGGCGGATGATCAGTGTTGTCACTCTGAGCCAGTGAAATAAATGAATAAATAAAATAAGTAAATAAATAAATAAATAAATAAATAAATAAATAAATAGATAAATAAATAAATAAATAAATAAATAAATAAATAAATAGATAAATAGATAAATAAATAAATAAATAAATAAATAAATAAATAAATAAATAAATAAATAAATAAATCGTCTCACATTACGGCAGATGAAGCCACAGGGGCAACCAGCAAAATGGTTGTCTACATGTACTGGTAGATTCGAAC
Source organism: Hermodice carunculata (assembly GCA_964020975.1). Lineage (NCBI taxonomy): Eukaryota > Metazoa > Annelida > Polychaeta > Eunicida > Amphinomidae > Hermodice > Hermodice carunculata. The sequence continues at coordinate 143,580,451 of OZ026612.1, forward strand.
CAATACATACTAACCACCAATCAGTACAGAAAAACATGGTCCATATTCATAAATTTCAAACCCAACAATGACAGCAAAGAGATTCCAGAGTTGCCAAAGCATCAACATCCATCTTCCAATACCAATGTGGAGAAACAAATTTCACTCCTGACTTGAGACAGGCAGTCACCCATAAAAGGCAACTGGTGGTTTTAAACTGGTCCTCTTTACCTTTGAAATATTCTTCATTAACTACAGACAATAGTGCTTCCAAAATGTACAGGCCTAACCACCCAAAATACAAATTTTATTACTTCTGCCAAAAATAAAAAGAGACCTGGTAGGCCTATCACTTTTTAGTTCTCCCTACTTTTCAGTCAGCTACGTTTACAGCAAAAAAATGCCACTGTCTACCAAAAATGCTGATTGTGACAAATCTTTTGGTATATGGATTATATGCGTCGGGGCAGCAGAAGGTGTTTAAAACAGGAAAGCAGCATCTGGGGCGCCTTGTTTTTGTTTTCTCCCGTCTAACCTTAATTAGCATTTCGGTAGACAGTGTCTTTGGTGGTCAGCGTGCAGTCAGTATGGGTTCGAACCAAGCAGAATATTAGCTAAGACAACCATTCTGCTGGTTGCCCATGTGGATAAAGGCATGTTCTTCAGCCTTTAATTGATACAGAGGGTATATTTCAGATTCAAACCCGAACTTGGCACAAAACAAATGTCACACATTGTCTTAAGATTTGGTATGGTCAGTAAATATAAGATTGCATCTTCATGTGACAGCCACAACAGATGTGTGACAAGGAGAGTCTTATTAAAGTGCATAAAATAGAAACATTCTATCCCTTTTTACAACTTTTGGAGTCTGCAAACGGGGACTCCAGGTCAATACCGGTGTGAGGACAGGTATGCATGTCTCAGACGAACAGGTAAAAATACCCTATTGTAAGAAAAAGCAACTGCAAGGTAATCTCAAACACAAGTCCAATACCTACGACGTCTCTAGATCAAAGGAACAAAATATAAATAAAAAAACATGGATAATGTCGGTTATTATCACATGAGTAATGAATCGGTGATTAATATGCCAAAATAAAATGTTATGATGATTAAAGGAAACAAGCCAGTAAATGAAACCTTACATGTTCATATAAATTGTGAAAAACTAAATCAGGTTTCTGAAACGAAATATTTGGGTGTTTATTTGGAAGAAAATTGTTCATGGCAGACACATCTGGATAAATTACATGGGAAAATAATGGCCAAATTAATTGTTCTTCGACGTCTAAGCAAAATTCTACCGAAAAGTGCTTTAGAAACTATATTCCAAACAACTATCTTACCTTCGATAGAATACGCAGATACTGTTTGGGGTGCTAGTAAGATTAGAACTAAAACGGCTAAAAGGTTACAAAATGCAGCGGCTCGGATCATAAGAGGTAATTTCGACTATATCAATATTCGAGGTGAAGACTTAGTAAAAAATGTAAAGTGGCAAAGTTTAGAACAAAGACGAAGATTCCATTCGGCGACGCTTAGGTATAAATGTATTTGTGGTTTGGCTCCAAATTATTTCTGTGATCAATTTTACCTTTGACATCGTCTAAATTGTAAAGAAACAAGAAGCCATTGAACTTGTCTTTAAGCAGAGCACGCTCCGTGTTATCTGTACTAATCTTGGTCTGCCCCATCTTTGACAGGACCTGATTTATAGTAACTTAAAGGGAAATAAAACTCTACTGTGACCTCTGTAGACTGAGATACAATTAAGAAGTTGATCGTTATAACTTTGGCCAGTCGCAGCCTTTAGTGCCTAATATACTGCAGCCTGTTGTCATAGTATAGCCTCACTCGGGGTCACTTTTCCAAAGTCAACAGTGAACTTGTCAAACAAGGCCTGACCCCAGCAGATTACACATAACACGCGGCTTGGGCCTGCTTCGGAGGTAAACATTTAACTATAAAGAGCCTGTCTTTCATCTATATCAAACAATATCATAGTGAACTGTTTCTTTTCTTTTCTTTTTTTTGGGGGGGGGGGGGGAGAAACGGAGGTAAAACCTGACTCATATTCCATCTCGATGTCATTTAGCCTTATGGCACCCCATGGACCAAATTTATAGAACGACTTTGTTTTTAGCAAGCAAATGGAGAAATCCCTTTACACATACTTTTGTGTGCAGAAGAAATTCTTGTTCTATCTTTTATGTTTTACCATAAGATTAACCACCTTAATTACAAGTGTTCCGAAATGCATTCTGAAGTATACGTCCTTTTCCCTACTCTGTAGGCCTACATTGCTTCACACAATCGACCCTTACCTCGTGGCCTGCAGCAGTGAGCCTCGCGGAACAAATCCTGTCTCATTTAGCGTAAATGTCACGTGACCACTGGACAACTGGACGACACAGAGGACAAGGCCTCTTCTCAATATTGTGCATATCTGAATGACATTGCTTTGCATTCTTATCAAGAGTCATCATTATCAATTAATCAGACTGTAGATAGTCTTGGCTGAAAGCATTCCATTTCCATCAGAGAGTGAAGTTCAGATCCTGAGCACTACCCGCCACAGGTAGTTTAGCTGCGAGTCGGCTGTAATGCTCACATCAACATGTCTACTCTCGAGTCGGCTGTAATGCTCACACCTACATGTTTACTGTCAAGGTGGCTGTAATACTCACATCAACATGTCTACTCTTGAGTTGGCTGTAATACCCACATCAACATATCTACTCTTGAGTCGGCTGTAATGCTCACATCAAAATGCATGCCCACTCTCGAGTCGGCTGTAATGCTCCTATCAACATGCATGCCCACTCTCGAGTTGGCTGTAATGCTCACATCAAAATGCATGCCCACTCTCGAGTCGGCTGTAATACTCCTATCAACATGCATGCCCACTCTCGAGTTGGCTGTAATGCTCACATCAACATGCATGCCCGCTCTCGAGTTGGCTGTAATGCTCACATCAACATGCATGCCCGCTCTCGAGTTGGCTGTAATGCTCACATCAACAGGCATGCCCACTCTCGAGTTGGCTGTTATGCTCATATCAACATGCATGCCCGCTCTCGAGTTGGCTGTAATGCTCACATCAACATCCTTACTCTCTAGTTGACTCTAATGCTCACATCAATATGCCTACTCTCGAGCAGGCTGTAATGCACACATCAATATGCCTACTCTCAAAGCTACATCAAACCGTCCCATGTGCCATGGCCACAAGAAGATTGGAGAAATTCATTAAATTTAAACCTGTTTCACTGGACAGGAATAACCCCCAGATAGGGAAAAAATCCACACGAACTACACAGGAGAAAGACGGAAGCCTATAAGGACCAAAAATAAAATAAAATTTGAAAAATTTTAAATAATAAAACGAGATACACCACTGAGCAAATTACGATTAAAACTGGCAAGATTAACGGCTTATGTAGCGGACACGGGCATGATCTCGATTCTAGTTGGAATCCATCAGCAAAGTTGGTTAATATAATGAAACTTTAAAATATCGGTTCAGCAGAAAGGCCCTAGAAATTATATAATTCGGTTTTATTCGCCCTATTTTGGAATATGGTTCTGTTGTTTGGGATGGCTGTTCTTTACAAGAGTCCCAACAGCTGGAAAATGTTCAACTGCAGCGCGTGTAATAACAGGAGCTACAACGTGCACAAGCCACCTTTTAATTTATGAAGAAGCAGGCCTTGAAAAATTATCAGAAAGAAGAAAGAAAAGTAAACTAATCTTGTTTTATAAAATAATGCACGGTTACGCACCGCAATACCTACGGAATTTAGTCCCAAGTACTGTGTCTGAACGCAATAGATATAACGTCCGGTCAGGCCATAATCTTTCTAATATTCGCGCACATGCAAATCTATTCAATAACTCATCTTTCCCTCCGTGATCAGACTATGGAGCGAACTGCCTCGGACTACCCCTAATGCTGAATCCGTTGATGAATTTAAAAACAAACTCAACCGTATCGGTAATGTTGACAAACCAAACAGCTTATGTTGTATAGGTGATCGTCAATTAGCCATAATCCACGCCCGATTTAGGATGCAATCAAGTGGCTTGCACGACGATCTTTTTTTTTTTTTTTTAAAGGACTGGTTGACTCCCCTCAGTGTGCATGTGGTACTGCAAACGAAGATGCGTTCCACTATTTGTGTGGATGTACCAGATACAGATTGCACCGTGAAAAATTACAATGTACCGTTATCAGCTTAGCGCCGTTTACAATTCATACTCTACCATATGGTTCTAAAGACTGTACCTTTATCCAAAATCAAACAATTTTCGAGACCGCTCAAGAATATATTAGAGACACAGGCAGACTCGGGGCCGTAACTTAAAGCAGCACATAATCAATCATGTTACTCTACGCATAGTAAGACCCAAAATATCAGTCTCTTGAGACTATAGACAATTATGAGAAAATTTCGGATTAAATATTACCCAAGACTCTTTTACTGTCTGTGGTGAACTGTCCTGGTCCAAATCTTTAACTCGTGTGGAATAACCACTCTATCTGTTATGTCATGTGTTGTTTATGCCGCTTATTGACATTGTCTTGATTGTTGTGCAACGTCTTAATTCTATGTTGCAAGAGGGAATATTGGGTATTGCCCTGTTTCCCAATTGTATTTGTTCGAAATAAAACATGTTTAAACCAACGTTGACACCCTGCTTTCGATCATTCTAGATTTAACCTAAGAGTCCTGCTTTTTCTAACACTCTATTCCTGCTAAAATAATGCTATTGTATTATACAGATGTCAACTGTCCCTCATCATCTGGGTGCAGTTCCTGAAATTTTGATTGATTTACGGTATATGTACCGTATTGCGAATGAGCATTAAACTACATATTGTTTATTAAATAGTCTCTGTCCGAATTTCTGACTTAAATGCCGACCAAATGGTATTTTGAACATAGAGCCAGTGCCCCAAAAGACCGCCAATGGTCTTCGGTATCCTTTAACTCAAATAATATTACATCAAAACACATTTCTAAAAAAACGTTAAATATATACTGCAGATTTTTGTTTCTGTCTGTCAAGCCATCCCCGTTTAAACTCGTGTCTATTTTAAAGTCAGTCTTGTAATGAGCAGTATGTTACTTTGTTCCTCTTCCCCAGAGCACTGTTTCATTTATGATAATGCACGGCGCTTTCGATGAGAACCGGAACATCTCAATTCCTGATAAAGCACATAATGATAGGATATAACAAGTTCTCAGGTTACTTTGTACAAGAAACTGGTCATTACACAGAAATGAAGCACATTGATTTTACAAGGAAATAAAGTCTTCATAATTTATTTCATCACACGGGACAACTCCAAACTCCTCGCTGCAGACAGGGCAAAATCCGTGGTAAATCATCAAATATTGTCAGAGTGGAGCGCGGGGAGGCTTCCCCATGGAATAAAGCTAATTAACTTTGATAATCACTGCTCAACACAGGATTTGCATCAGACGAAAAAAGTTGGCGGATGTGAATTAAGTGGACTAATAATATTGATATGATCAAAGCAGGAGTCAGCGTCTACTCATAATCGACTGTTGCTGAGGCATCTTAGAGAGTCATTGGAAAGACTTGCACATAAAATGCTCGCACATATATACAAAAGCGGCCCCGGTGTCTGCAGCTATTATTCATTGGTTTACGTGCACACACTTTGCCAGAGCCTCTTGCGCCCACACCTTCAATTATATTCAAGTTGCTATGACACTTGAAATTTAGGAAGGCAATTTATCATACCATATGTGAATGTTCTGGAAAATGTCAGCCCCTTGTGTGTTCATGGACACCAATGCATAGGTGTGTCTTTATGAAATGCCGCACGGCGTATACAAGTTAAGTCTTATTTACAATTTTTGTATGAAATTGCAGTGAACCTTCAGTCAATGGTCCGCCTCATCTTACACGAGTATGATGTTACATATAAATTTGTATCTGTATGTGTGTGTGAATCTGTCTATATATATTATCACGTAAGTTCAGAGCCCTGTTTGGGCACAAACATGCCATACTGTTTTCCTACAGAAACCGCAATTTAGTAAGTAATTGTTTATTTTCATCAGTTACAGAAAAAGAAACGTACATAGAATAAAGTTGATGAGGAATGGCATGAAGGCGCTGCCTTGTGCCGCCATCCAATAGATTTTAAACATAAACCAATACCATATCAAACTAAATCAATTACAATATATTACACCGAAAAAACAAAACAAAAAACAAAAAAACAAAAAAAAATTCGGAAATACTTCTGACACAAGAAATACAAGGATTAAGTAAAACTAAATTAGTACGTCAGGGGCCAACTGGAATGTTGCTCTAAGTGGACAAAATCAAAGAATAGATACCAATATGTCCATCTTGTAGCCAAATAACTAATCCTCTTTTAAAGGAAATAACAGAGGTGGCACTTTTAATATTCTCGGGTATACAATTATAAAATTTAGGTCCAATATGTAGAATACTCTGACAAAGTAATAAGTTTCATGTTGCAATTGAGTTAATTGATGTCTATTTCTAATGCCATGATTATAGGTTAAGCAATAATAGATACTACGGTGAAGTCCGTGTTTTCTCGTATTATAGAATACAACAGCTGTACACAATGACATCATGTTTAAGAACTGTACACAATGACACCATCTGTAAGAGCTGTACACAATGACATCATCTTTAAGAGCTGTACACAATGATATTATCTGTAAGAGCTGTACACAATGACACCATCTGTAAGAGCTGTACACAATGACATCATCTTTAAGAGCTGTACACAATGATATCATCTGTAAGAGCTGTACACAATGACATCATCTTTAAGAGCTGTACACAATGACACCACCTGTAAGAGCTGTACACAATGACATCATCTTTAAGAGCTGTACACAATGACACCATCTGTAAGAGCTGTACACAATGACATCATCTGTGAGAGCTGTACACAATGATATCATCTGTAAGAGCTGTACACAATGATATCATCTGTAAGAGCTGTACACAATGACACCACCTGTAAGAGCTGTACACAATGACATCATCTTTAAGAGCTGTACACAATGATATCATCTGTAAGAGCTGTACATAATGACATCTCTAAGAGGTGTACACAATGACATCATCTGCAAGAGCTGTACACAATGACATCACCTGTAAGAGCTGTACACAATGACACCATCTGCAAGAGCTGTACACAATGACATCACCTGTAAGAGCTGTACACAATGACACCATCTGCAAGAGCTGTACACAATGACATCACCTGTAAGAGCTGTACACAATGACACCATCTGTAAGAGCTGTACACAATGACATCATCTTTAAGAGCTGTACACAATGATATCATCTGTAAGAGCTGTACACAATGACACCACCTGTAAGAGCTGTACACAATGATATCATCTGTAAGAGCTGTACACAATGATATCATCTGTAAGAGCTGTACATAATGACATCTGTAAGAGGTGTACACAATGACACCATCTGCAAGAGCTGTACACAATGACATCACCTGTAAAAGCTGTACACAATGACACCATCTGTAAAAGCTGTACACAATGACACCATCTGTAAGAGCTGTACACAATGACATCATCTTTAAGAGCTGTACACAATGATATCATCTGTAAGAGCTGTACACAATGACACCACCTGTAAGAGCTGTACACAATGATATCATCTGTAAGAGCTGTACACAATGATATCATCTGTAAGAGCTGTACAAAATGACATCACCTGTAAGAGCTATACACAATGACATCACCTGTAAGAGCTATACACAATGACATCACCTGTAAGAGCTATACACAATGACATCACCTGTAAGAGCTGTATACAATGACACCATCTGTAAGAGCTGTATAGTACTGTTAAACTTCTGACAAACTTCTTATTGAAGACAACGACATGACCATTGGTGTGAGCATCAGGTTCAATATGAAAATAATAATACTAGACGATGATATTCTAATGTACTGTTTGTTGTACTTTTTTGTATCTCGATGTATTTATTGTTGGTGATAAGAGCTCCGCAAAGCTCATGTTACTAAGTTTGTAAAACTGACCTTAAAGAAATTTTATCTCTTTATCGACATCCACGCGGTCATCCCACACACTTATGGCCTCATGCACCTCCTGATGGTGCACTCACCTCCAAACACTAGTGGCCATTACACCACCATCACTCATGGTCCACTCTACTTCGACACCCCCAAGTCCATTCTGTCTGAACCCTGCATAGGCAACTGTCATTCATCATGTTCCACCTTCATCTAGCCTGTATGGCCTACACCACCTCCAGCTCATTGCCCTCATAGCCCATTCCACCCCATCCATCATGTTCCACCTTCATCTACTCCTCATGGCCTACACCACCTCCAGCTCATTGCCCTCATAGCCCATTCCACCCCATCCATCATGTTCCACCTTCATCTACTCCTCATGGCCTACACCACCTCCAGCTCATTGCCCTCATAGTCCATTCCACCCCATCCATCATGTTCCGCCTTCATCTACTCCTCCTGGCCTACACCACCTCCAGCTCATTGCCCTCATAGCCCATTCCACCCCATCCATCATGTTCCACCTTCATCTACTCCTCATGGCCTACACCACCTCCAGCTCATTGCCCTCATAGTCCATTCCACCCCATCCATCATGTTCCACCTTCATCTACTCCTCATGGCCTACACCACCTCCAGCTCATTGCCCTCATAGTCCATTCCACCCCATCCATCATGTTCCACCTTCATCTACTCCTCATGGCCTACACCACCTCCAGCTCATTGCCCTCATAGTCCATTCCATCCCATCCCATCCATCATGTTCCACCTTCATCTACTCCTCATGGCCTACACCACCTCCAGCTCATTGCCCTCATAGTCCATTCCACCCCATCCATCATGTTCCACCTTCATCTACTCCTCATGGCCTACACCACCTCCAGCTCATTGCCCTCATAGTCCATTCCACCCCATCCATCATGTTCCACCTTCATCTACTCCTCATGGCCTACACCACCTCCAGCTCATTGCCCTCATAGTCCATTCCATCCCATCCCATCCATCATGTTCCACCTTCATCTACTCCTCATGGCCTACACCACCTCCAGCTCATTGCCCTCATAGCCCATTCCACCCCATCCATCATGCTCCACCTCCAGCTCATTACCTTCATAGCCCATTCCACCCCATCTATCATGTTCTACCTTCATCTACCCCTCATGGCCTACACCACCTCCAGCTCATTGCCCTCATAGCCCATTCCACCCCATCCACCATGTTCCATCTCCAGCTAATTACCTTCATAGCCCATTCCACCTCATCCATCATGTTCCACCTTCATCTACCCCTCATGGCCTACACCACTTCCACCCCATCCATCATGCTCCATCTCCAGCTCATTACCTTCATAGCCCATTCCACCTCATCCATCATGTTCCACCTTCATCTACTCCTCATGGCCTACACCACCTCCAGCTCATTGCCCTCATAGTCCATTCCACCCCATCCATCATGCTCCACCTTCATCTTCCCCTCATGGCCTACACCACCTCCAGCTCATTGCCCTCATAGTCCATTCCACCCCATCCATCATGTTCCACCTTCATCTACTCCTCATGGCCTACACCACCTCCAGCTCATTGCCCTCATAGTCCATTCCACCACATCCATCATGCTCCACCTTCATCTTCCCCTCATGGCCTACACCACCTCCAGCTCATTACCTTCATATCCCATTCCACCCCATCCATCATGTTCCACCTTCATCTACCCCTCATGGCCTACACCACCTCCAGCTCATTGCCCTCATATCCCATTCCACCCCATCCATCATGTTCCACCTTCATCTACCCCTCATATGGCCTACACCACCTCCAGCTCATTGCCCTCATATCCCATTCCACCCCATCCATCATGTTCCATCTTCATCTACCCCTCATGGCCTACACCACCTCCAGCTCATTGCCCTCATATCCCATTCCACCCCATCCATCATGTTCCACCTTCATCTACCCCTCATGGCCTACACCACCTCCAGCCCATTACCTCATAGCCCATTCCACCCCATCCATCATGCTCCACCTTCATGGCTCACTCTGGCTCTTAATCCTCATGGCTTACAATGCCTGCTGCCCCTCATGGCTCACTCAGCCCCCTAACTCTTATGGCGCTCTTCACCTCCATGCTTTATTTAACAAAATTGGTAAATGCAGATACACTGCATTTCATTTGAATAACAAAGACCTGTGTAGTAACAGACATCTTTTTCCTGAAGCTTTTACCACTGAGCCTGCCCCACGTGACTTCTTCCACTAGCCATCCTTTATGAAAGCTATACATCTCAGTGCTAGAAAAACCAGTTGTCAGGCTGTGTGTGGGGACGGAATTCTTAACATTAAATTGATTATAAAGTAAAACCTCAAATAACGACACTCAGATATTCGACATATTCATAATAATCACACAAGTATTGAATGGTGAAATGATATTTTCTTTGTTGTTTGATTCATTTATCAGACATATTCCGTTATCTGACACATTTCTAAGGGAAAAGATGGTGTCATTATAAAGAGTTTTCACTGTAATACCAGTCTGCAGCACCCATCACAAACTCACACACATGTAAAATCCATCAAAATGTTTGTAAATAATACTTACCAGGAGAGTGATAATAAAGTGAAATAAAAAATAATAAATTTAAACAGAAATGACAAATTTGAAGGCTATTATCAAAGAGCAGAGGTCTCGGTCTGTTGGGGGCTCATTAGGAATGTTCAACTGCAGTCACTGTGATACAAAAGAACAGCACAAGATCATACATGTGGCTTGACTACACTGAAATACTCCACCCGTGCTCAGTTATGTTACAGTGTCACCCACCCACCCTATGCCATGTTATCTTGGAGTGTCACCCACCCACCCTATGCCATGTTATCTTGAAGTATGACCCACTCACCCTATACCATGTTACTGTCGAGTATGACCCATGCACCCTATGCCATGTTATCTTAGTGTGACTCACCAACCCTATGCCATGTTATCTTGGAGTGTGACCCACCCACCCTATGCCATGTTATCTTGGAGTGTGACCCACCCACCCTATGCATATTATCTTGGAGTGTAACCCACCCACCCTATGCTGTGTTATCTTGGAGTGTGACCCACCCATCCTATGCCATGTTATCTTAGAGTGTGACCCACTCACCCTATGCCATGTTATCTTGGAGTGTGACCCACCAACCCTATGCCATGTTATCTTGGAGTGTGTACCAATAGGGTGCACTGGAGCAACTTTGTGCCACCCCTTCCTGTCAGGGTCAAGTGATACACTAAATGACATTTCTGGGAACAAGGTTACTTCTTGAAAACTAGGGTCCCACAGGGACATGACATGAATTTACAGAGGTAAATGCAACTAAACAAAGGGATTTGCTTGCTCTGGTGTGCTGGCAAGGTAACACTGTTCTATTCTCTTAGTGTTTATGGTTAGGCTACAACACAGACATGATGCAGCTTTCTTGGTGAGATGTCACCCACAAAACTCTTTGAACTGCTTTGTAGGATGTCCCGAAGAACACTATAAAAAAAACAAAGAAAATCCATATTGTTTTACATTTTAATACATGCAGTTGTCATACATAACAAAAATTGCATAATTATTTGCAAAATAAATGTCATTAAAGCAGGTATAAACAGCCCAACAGGGCATAGACAGGTCAACACAGACACCATCTCCTGCTCACTGTGGACAGATCAACACTGACACCATCTCCTGCTCACTGTGGACAGGTTAGCACTGACACCATCTCCTGCTCACTGTGGATAGGTCAACACTGACACCATCTCCTGCTCACTGTGGACAGATCAACACTGACACCATCTCCTGCTCACTGTGGACAGGTCAACACTGATACCATATCCTGCTCACTGTGGACAGGTCAACATTGACACCATCTCCTGCTCACTGTGGACAGGTCAACATGGACACCATATCCTGCTCACTGTGGACAGGTCAACACTGATACCATCTCCTGCTCACTGTGGATAGGTCAACACTGACACCATCTCCTGCTCCCTGTGGACAGATCAACACTGACACTATCTCCTGCTCACTGTGGACAGGTCTACACTGACGCCATATTCTGCTCACTGTGGATAGGTCAACATTGACACCATCTCCTGCTCACTGTGGACAGGTCAACATGGACACCATATCCTGCTCACTGTGGACAGGTCAACACTGATACCATCTCCTGCTCACTGTGGATAGGTCAACACTGACACCATCTCCTGCTCACTGTGGACAGATCAACACTGACACCATCTCCTGCTCACTGTGGACAGGTCTACACTGACGCCATATTCTGCTCACTGTGGATAGGTCAACATTGACACCATCTCCTGCTCACTGTGGACAGGTTAGCACTGACACCATCTCCTGCTCACTGTGGACAGGTCAACACTGACACCATCTCCTGCTCACTGTGGACAGGTCAACACTGACACCATCTCCTGTTCATGGTGCTAAACACTCCGGCAGGTCAGTCTTCAGGGCTACCCGCACTTGTTGCGACCTTTCCTCAATGTGTTTTTGATACATTACATAACAGTCAGGGTTATCACAGACTGTTTACCAATATTCATGTAAAAAAGGGATTCCAATATGGGGAGCTCTGAGGTCAGATTCTGCCTCTGTATTTACAGTATATACAGTACTGTGACCCAAACTTTGAATCTTCAAGAGACCACTCATCTGTAATAACTTGGTTAACAGACTTTGGGGACCACATGTGAAGGTCGGCAGTCAAAATAGAAATTAAAGTGTTTATTCATCTTTCATGTATTTTTACGAGACAACCTTAAGGTTACTAAAAAATAGAAAAGAAAAGAAAGATTGAAACTTTGGAAGTAAGACACTCTCCCCCCCCCCCAAAAAAAGAAGTTCTCTCTGGCTATTGACCATTGGAGTGCTTGGCACGGACTTCTTTTGCTTTTGTGGAACTGTTCCTTGCAGCATGTTTTATGTGGAGACCCATCACAATATGCCAGACCTTGTGGTTATCCCATTCTGATGACATGATGCAGGACTGAGCACCATCCATGATTTAACAATGTCATTATCATTAAACAAAAAATAAAAAAAGAAGAATTTGGCATTCATAAAAAGAAAGGAATTTGAACAATGCTTTGATGTGTATCTTGCTAACATTACTAGTGGTGACGTAGCATTCAATGACACAAATTACAAAATGACTTCCATTTTCCACCTCTGCTGTGTCTATATCCCCAAACATGGCAATATATTCAAATGAACATACACCCAAACAACATCTCATACAACACAACAGACATCATACAGATGCTATTTGTTTGTTTTATTACAAAATAATATGTGCACATATCTGCTTATATCTTTTACAAGTTTCAGTATTGAAAAAAAAGTCCTGGCTGTCCCCTTAGCACAGGGTAAAAATACATTTTTGTCAGCAAGGGATTTTGTTCTTCTTTTATTTCCAAACCAAACTATTAAAAATGGATGGCCTGAATGTTGCAAAAGAATTTGTTCAGGTATTGAGTTTACTGAACATGAGCCAATACATAAAAAACATGGACCTTTAAGTCCATTTGCAGTAGGTATAGGATTAATATGGAAGATTCTTCCATAGTAACCTAGTTGCCTGCAGGAAAAAAATCCCAGAGAAAGTGATAACAACCAGTTCAGACTGCACCGTGTACTGACAGTTGTAAACAGCAACAGTTCAGACTGCACCATGTACTGACAGTTGTAAACAGCAACAGTTCAGACTGTGCCATGTACTGAAAGCTGGAAACAGCAACAGTTCAGACTGTGCCGTGTGCTGAAAGCTGTAAACAGCAACAGTTCAGACTGTGTCGTGTACTGACTGCTGTGTACTGCAACAGTTGGTAGTTGGGAGCAGATGGTTTTGTATGACACTCCAGTTGTTGACATCTTAGCACACAGCTATGTATAGTTTGTGACTGTCTAGACGCTATGCTCTGCCTCACTCTACCACACATGTATCCACAGTCACCAGTCCTGCACTGGTACCAGAGAAACACTTGGTGTTATAATGTAGTACCCACTTGTCCTCGCGTGGACGGTATTCCAGCACATTGCTTAGTTTTGCCACATCTCGGTTTGCAGAAAGAATCCATATAGACTCCCCCACTACCTCACATTTCACCATTGACAGCTTGTACGGCATCTTTGATCTAAATGTCCACCGACCAAACACTGCATCAAAACACTCCACGGTATCCAGAGGCCCTGAAAATCAAAACTCATAATACACACAAAATACACAACTTATCCACCCCATTTTACAGCTGAATCTAATTCATTACAGCATCTAGTGACCCTGTAAATCAAAAATCAAGCTGAAATTCATACAAAACACACAAGTTGTCTACCACCATTTGACACCTGAATCTCAATTTTTACAGTATCCAGTGGCCCTAGAAACCAAAACTCAAGCTAAAATACATACAACAAACAAAAATTGTTCAACCCCATTTTACAGCTGAACCTGTCAGTGGTCAGTGGTCCACTTTCAGAGACCACTCCAATGTGACCAACTGTCTGGAAAACCTATCTTTCCAGACTACTTTGCTGCATAATTTCATCCTATTCAAAAATGCTATGAAGGAAAACCTGCCTTAATGGACACAGTTTGGTCACACCTAGGGTTTACTGTAATGACAGACTTTACTGTAATGGCAGGGTTTCCTGTAATGACAGGATATACTGTAAAGACAGGATATACTGTAATGACAGGATATCCTGTATTGACAGGATATACTGTAATGACAGGGTTTACTGTAATAACAGGATATACTGTAATGACAGCGTTTACTGCAATGACAGGATATACTGTAAAGACAAGATATACTGTAAAGACAGGATATCCTGTAATGACAGGATATACTGTAATGACAGGATATACCGTAATGACAGGGTTTACTGTAATGACAAGGCTTGCTGTAATGACAGGGTTCACTGTAATGACAGAGTTTACTGCAATGACAGGGCTTACTGTAACGACAGGGTGTAATGCAATGACAGGGTTTACTGTAATGACAGAGTTTACTGTAATGACAGGATATACTCTAAAGACAAGATATCCTGTAATAACAGTATATACTGTAATGACAGGGTTTACTGTAATGATAGGGCTTACTGCAATGACAGGGTTTACTGTAATGACAGGGTTTACTGTAATGACAGGATACACTGTAATGACGGGGTTTGCTGTAATGACAGGGTGTACTGTAATGACAGGGTTTACTGTAATAACAGGGTTTACTGTAATGACAGGGTTTACTGTAATGACAGGGTTTACTGTAATGACAGGATACACTGTAATGACGCGGTTTACTGTAATGACAGGATACACTGTAATGACGGGGTTCACTGTAATGACAGGATTTACTGTAATGACTAGGTTTACTGTAATGACAGGGTTTACTGTAATGACAGGGTTTACTGTAATGACAGGGTTTACTGTAATGACAGGATACACTGTAATGACTAGGTTTACTGTAATG
Source organism: Hermodice carunculata (assembly GCA_964020975.1). Classification (NCBI taxonomy): domain Eukaryota; kingdom Metazoa; phylum Annelida; class Polychaeta; order Eunicida; family Amphinomidae; genus Hermodice; species Hermodice carunculata. The sequence goes on from OZ026612.1 coordinate 143,596,023, forward strand.
ACAGGGTTTACTGTAATGACAGGGTTTACTGTAATGACAGGATACACTGTAATGACGGGGTTTACTGTAATGACGGGGTTTACTGTAATGAGAGGGTTTACTGTAATGACAGGGTTTACTGTAATGATAGGGTTTACTGTAATGACAGGGTTTACTGTAATGACAGGATACACTGTAATAAAGGGGTTTACTGTAATGACAGGATACACTGTAATGATGGGGTTTACTGTAATGACAGGATACACTGTAATGACTAGGTTTACTGTAATGACAGGGTTTACTGTAATGACAGGGTTTACTGTAATGACAGGGTTTACTGTAATGACAGGGTTTACTGTAATGACAGGATACACTGTAATGACTAGGTTTACTGTAATGACAGGGTTTACTGTAATGACAGGATATACTGTAATGAGAGGGCTTACTGTAATGACAGGGTTTACTGTAATGACAGGGTTTACTGTAATGACAGGGTTTACTGTAATCACAGGATATAATGTAATGACAGGGTTTACTGTAAGGCTCACTTATAACAACATTTAGTCCTCGTGATAAATACATGTCATGTATAAAAGATTAACATGAGTTAAGACAACAAAATACAGTACTCATGTCAAACACTTCAAGTATACTTTGCATTCATGACAATCATTATTATTGATTTAGCCAACTTAAAACCAAATGTACTGCACTTTAAGAGAATCAAAGTTGACCTACTGATACAGACTCAACATTTTCTGTACACCAGTTACAGGTCTGGTGCCATAGAAGAAACTTTTCTCAGAAATAGAAGATTGCACAACAAGTTTGTACTTACCGTTTTCATCCGATCCTCCAAAGGCATAAATTTTATTGTCCACCACTGCTAGACCCAAACCCCGGCGACAAACATTCATAGCAGGGATCTCTGTCCATCTACAATCATACCATGGTTAAGTTGATATCACACGGCATACTTCATAAGAATGTCTAAATATAAAAAAATCTTCAACATTAAACAAGTGATTATCCATGTACCCTTTTTGTACTATATGAAACTACACATACTGTCCAACCAAAAATCTCCCCGTCCAGATGAAATTGTGTCATATAGTTAAACATTAGTCCCTTAGAAAAATAATACGCTAAGCAACAAACGAAACTACTGCTTTTTTCACTTATATTTTGTGCATCTGTGAATGTAACCCAAATTTCTGTGCCAAAGTTCAATCTGGCTTTATTAAAACTCAATCTGGCTTTACTATGTGACTCTTTGTTTGAAAAAAAACAACAAACATAGAATTTCATGACTGGGTTTGATCATTTATCACTAGAAACTGACCACAGTGGACCAAAAAGTTTGAGGAACATGAAGATACCCTTCATTGCATTCTTTAATTTGCATTGCCTATTAAACTTCATTTAGCTTTTTTCTTTTACCATTCACTGTTCTGTAATTGCTTATCACAATAGTCATCACAATATTAATGTTGCTGCAACATCAAATGTGGATATGGTGTGTACCCATCTAGGTTTGGGATAAATTGTTCACACCTCTTCATCATGCTGTGTTGGGAGTTCCTGTAGCAGCCTCTGTGACAGGCTGGCCACAGGCTGGCCCTCTGTGACAGGCTGGCCACAGGCTGGCCCTCTGTGACAGGCTGGCCACAGGCTGGCCCTCCTTCACATACTTTTGAAAGTTTGCAGATGTGAAGCATCTACCACATTATTGTACACTATTCCCTTACATAACTCCACAAATGTTCCACAGGGATCAGGTCTGGCAAACAGGCAGCCAGTCCATGACCTCCACACCTTGAAGTTGAAGGTAGGCTTTGACAGCACGGGCAACTGTGACCTGGCATTATCACATATAAGTATGAAATCCTCTTTCCATGGCACCGGCATATGGGATGACGTGTGTATTTGGTGCATGCATAAACATGAATTAACCTCCCACATCACTGGCATATGGGATGATGTATGGTGCATGCACATTAGTGTGAAGTCTTCTCCCATAACACTGGCATATAGGAAGTGTGGTGCATGCATAAATATGCTGACCACCACATCAACCAGTTCCTTGCACCAGACATCATGCCATGGCACTGGCATATGGGATGATGTCTGGTGCAAGGAACTGGTTGATGTGGCAGTCAGCACCCAATGTCTCATCCAAAAATATGAGGTGGGTTCTGCCCCCAGTAGATGTTTCCGCCCATGCCATGAGACTACCACACATGGAGAAGACCAACTGTGTTATGCAGGGAAAAACATTTATCTGTGTAAAGCACATTTGTCCATTGTATCCAAGAGAACCAGACATGCCCCTGGCTCCACTCCAGCCTTGCTTTCAGGTAGTTTTGATTAAGAGTCTGTTTCTTGACTAGAAATCTGGACTTCAGCTGTGCCATGTGCAGTCTCCACCTGGCTGTTTGACAGGATATTCAGCTGAGGTGAGGCTATGCTTCAGGGAGCTGATCCTAGGTGTCAGGACTGGTCCTGGTCTGACTCCTCAATGACACACTTCTCATGATATCGGTTTTATTGCTTGTTTGTCACCTTTGACCTCCCTGACAAATCACCCACAGAATTTGTAGCAAGGGACTTTTCTTAGGTTATTCATAGTCTTGTGAGTGATGTCAAGTATCTGTGCAATGTGGCGGCCACTTTCACCAGCACCCAGCACCCAGCACCCAGCATCCAGCACCCTGCATCCAACACCCAGCACCCAGCATCCAACACCCAGCACCCAGCATCCAACATCCAGCACCCAGCATCCAGTACCCAGCACCCAACATCCAGCATCCAACACCCAGCACCCAGCATCCAACACCCAGCACCCAGCATCCAACATCCAGCACCCAGCATCCAGCACCCAACACCCAGCACCCAACACTCAGCACCCTGCATGCAGCACCCAGCACTCAGCATCCAGCACCTAGCATCCAACACCCAAAACCCAGCACCCAACACCCAGCATCCAGCATCCCTATGGCACTGGCTCAGACCTGGTTTGCCAACCTTGGCAAGGTCTTCACATTAGTCAGTCACCACAGGTACAGCTCAAAGGACATCCTCCATTTATACTCAGAAATGATATTGCTTCTGGGCATTTGACACACAGCTCGTAGGAAAATTCACTTACACCCACAAATGACACTGTTTCAGGCCATTTGACACACATTGCTACCGGCAGCACAAAGAGAAAGACAAAACTGTTTGTGTGATCAAGCTGTGTAGGGTACACTCCCTTCAGGCCCGCCCAATGCTGTCTGGCAAATCTCTGTTTTTGGATTCTGACTTCAATCGAGTCCAATTGCAGCCAAGCGTAGGCTCAAACACCTTTGAAAATCCAAGGAACCGTTGTTAAGATGTTGTGTCACACATGAACAGATTTTTTTTTATGTTGTATGCACAAAGTATATCCTGAAAACTGCTTTAATTTCACAGTATTCTTATTTTTGCTTATTTCGCTGACAGCAAAAAAATATGAAGATTAAAACAATGAAACAGTATTTCATCAGCATTTGAGTAGAAATTATGTCCAAAATACTGAAATTAAAACTACGGTCAAATGTCAAAAATATAAAAACTATGACAATTTAGAATAATGGAATTTACAGCACTCTCAAAACAGCGGCTCGTTTCTTCTGTTGCCTCTTTTGTATCTCAGTGGTAGGGAAACAGGCTAACTGAAAATTATGATAAACATGACAGTATCTTTTGCACCCTAGTTAACTACTCCCAAATCAATCAATCGGTCCAATTTTCACCCCCCCCCCCCCCCC
>OZ026612.1:143599992-143622992 GCA_964020975.1 Hermodice carunculata
GTTATCCTATTTGGACCACTGTACTTTTAATGTCTCTTGGTCTGAAAATACAAGTGACAAGGGGGGGGGGGGGGCTTACTTATTGGTGGCTGGGTTGTACTTGAAGGTCTCTTGGTCTTAATGAATACAAGTGACAGTGGGGCTTACTTATTGGCGGCCGGGTTGTACTTGAAGGTCTCTTGGTCTTAATGAATACAAGTGACAGAGGGGCTTACTTATTGGTGGCCAGGTTGTACTTGAAGGTCTCTTGGTCTTAATGAATACAAGTGACAGTGGGGCTTACTTATTGGTGGCTGGGTTGTACTTGAAGGTCTCTTGGTCTTAATGAATACAAGTGGCTGAGGGGCTTACTTATTGGTGGCCGGGTTGTACTTGAAGGTCTCTTGGTCTTAATGAATACAAGTGACAGAGGGGCTTACTTATTGGTGGCCGGGTTGTATTTGAAGGTCTCTTGGTCTTAATGAATACAAGTGGCTGAGGGGCTTACTTATTGGTGGCCGGGTTGTACTTGAAGGTCTCTTGGTCTTAATGAATACAAGTGACAGTGGGGCTTACTTATTGGTGGCTGGGTTGTACTTGAAGGTCTCTTGGTCTTAATGAATACAAGTGACAGAGGGGCTTACTTATTGGTGGCCAGGTTGTACTTGAAGGTCTCTTGGTCTTAATGAATACAAGTGACAGTGGGGCTTACTTATTGGTGGCTGGGTTGTATTTGAAGGTCTCTTGGTCTTAATGAATACAAGTGGCTGAGGGGCTTACTTATTGGTGGCTGGGTTGTACTTGAAGGTCTCTTGGTCTTAATGAATACAAGTGACAGTGGGGCTTACTTATTGGTGGCTGGGTTGTACTTGAAGGTCTCTTGGTCTTAATGAATACAAGTGACAGAGGGGCTTACTTATTGGTGGCCAGGTTGTACTTGAAGGTCTCTTGGTCTTAATGAATACAAGTGACAGTGGGGCTTACTTATTGGTGGCTGGGTTGTACTTGAAGGTCTCTTGGTCTTAATGAATACAAGTGGCTGAGGGGCTTACTTATTGGTGGCCGGGTTGTACTTGAAGGTCTCTTGGTCTTAATGAATACAAGTGACAGAGGGGCTTACTTATTGGTGGCCGGGTTGTATTTGAAGGTCTCTTGGTCTTAATGAATACAAGTGACAGAGGGGCTTACTTATTGGTGGCCGGGTTGTACTTGAAGGTCTCTTGGTCTTAATGAATACAAGTGACAGTGGGGCTTACTTATTGGTGGCTGGGTTGTACTTGAAGGTCTCTTGGTCTTAATGAATGCAATTGAAAGAGGGGCTTACTTATTGGTGGCTGGGTTGTACTTTTCACAGTGGCGTAGAGGACGATCTCTGGCACTGGCTCCTCCACACACGTATAAATGGTTACGACACTCAACAATTTGGTGATCATATCGTGACTGGTTCATGGGTCGACATTCAAACACACGATCATGCTTGGCATAGTACCACTCCACATTTTTCAGTGACGACGTACCTGTGCAAATCAAAAGCACTCTATAATCTGCATTCATGATTTAACATTAAAGAACATATCAGTTTGCTCAAAACCATTTTTAACATACACTTGTATGAGTCCTAAAAGGGCTTGCCAATGTGCATGAATGCTTGTCTAGAAGCAGTCAAAAGCAGCAGCCCTGGGCACAACTGTTGCTTGTACAAAAGGCTTTGAATGGATGGACAAAATGAGTTCTAATCAGCAGCAAGTACATTACAACATACATGTTACTTGCCCTGGGGACTACAACCCCTCAGAACTGTGTGCAAGCCCTGCATTGTAAGACATGCCTATTCTCAATAGGCACATTGCAGTGTCAGTGGGTGTTGTTGTGAGTGGCCACTTGAGAGCAGCACTATCCAGTCCTGATTGGTGACCAAACAGGAGTTGTCGTGGAGTGTGAGTGCATTATGGTTAGTACATCTTGACAGCACACTTCATGTGAACAACTCCTGCATCATGTACTTTGGATCCAATTTTGTTTTTGGTATATTCAAATTTATTCCAGAAGGTTTCATTCATACTTTCTGCTTTAATATGCTTTTAAAGTCTTAAAATCACCCTGTACATTTGCATATAATTACATGCAACAATGTGCACAGAGAGAGTTCCAACACAGGGATGAAAACTAATGTTTGAAAAGGTTAAAATAATTCATTTCATTTTCTGGTCTGGAAAGCTTGTAAACCAAGCACTTTTGTCTGCAGTGCCTTGGCCAACTTATACAAATGTAAATGTACACTGAGCCTCTGGAAAATTCATAAAAAAATCAAATCATCTTACATTGTCATGATATCAAATCTCTTGCAGCATTAAAATATTGCATTTTAATACTGTGTGGTAAGAGGCATGCTGTTGAACTTCACGACCCGCATTCAGCTGCATGTACACATCATATTGACACATACGTTTAGCAATGCCCACCTTTCTTTGGACAGTCCTAACTACTTTTTTTTCTTTTTTTTTCTAAAGCCGGTGGGAAGCTTAATGCAAAAATTAAGAGTGCAGAAACAGCTAACACTCTGAAGTCACAGAGTGTAAGCTGTTCCCTTTCATATACTTTTGCATTATTTCTGTTACTATTTTGTCCACAAATATAAACCAAAATATGACAGTGGTGTGCATATGTTTTGCCTAGTGTTGTAACAATATGCAAGATGGCAGCACTGCACAAATATATTACAACCATTACACCTTCCACTGTCAGCACTACTGGATGGCACATCACTTTACAGGTTAACTTTGTTAACTCTTTCAGTGGCAATCACAACTTAAGTCATTCTACTCAAGTCAAACTAGTCTGAATTATCACAAGGATCCCAGATTTGTATTCCTTGTAAAAAGACCTTTCATTCAAGTACCAGTTTGCCTATAGTTCCAGATAATATCCCAGGTCAACAGCTTTTCTCAGCATGAATTGGGCACATTGCCCCCAATGGGCACCGAGAAAAGCTGTTGACTTAGTCCAAAATTTGGCACTGAAAGAGTTAAATTATGGTAAATACCATCCTCCACAAGTTTCAATGTTATGCTTAAAGTATTCAAGTCCTCTGAGGACCACTTTGACCATTACTCACAAAACACACTCACAGAGTTCTTAAATTGCTCAGAGTTTATTTTCATTAAAGCACACCTTTAGATATTTTGACCTCTCTGGTCTGAAATCTTTGCCAATAATAATGCAGTGTAGAATTACTGATAAAGACATCACTGCAGTGACAACGAAATATATGGCAACATTAAAATAATTCAGGTTTGTGTTTTATTGAAAATGAATGCTATTTGGTGATCAGCAATCTGATGGGTCCATTCAATCAATTGGCAGCTTACCATGACTTTGAGTGCCACCACAAGTCAGGACGCGATCCCGATATGTACAGGCAGCCAGGCTGTCACGACTGTTCTCCAATCTGGTTGAGACAAACAAAACAAAGGATCTTATTGTAGCATTTGGATTTGACATGACCTCCTTAATGGACTGATCCTACATGATTAACATTGACATGACCTCCTTAATGGACTGATCCTACATGATTAACATTGACATGACCTCCTTAATGAACTGATCCTACATGATTAACATTGACATGACCTCCTTACTGGACTGATCCTACATGATTAACATTGACATGACCTCCTTAATGGACTGATCCTACAATATTTACATTCAATCTAACTTTTAACATTGCAAGTATAGGAGAGAGCCTGGTGTGTTATGAGACCATAACACAGTAGCCATGTGTGTTATGGGACCATAACACAAGTGACCCGCCCACATTCCAATAAGCCATGCCCACTTGGGTTTCCAGAACTTAACTCTTGAACATGCTGGGTAAATCAGTTTCTGGACGTTTCTCTTAATTTTATGCATTACATTTCTAAATTTTGTGTAATTGAGCACAAAAATTAAGAGGGAAATGTAAATATAAGCAATGAGGGTCACTTTTGTGTGTGTTATGGCATAATGACGCTGGTGATTAACCTGGCATCGGGCGAGGCGCACTGGCGTGCGCCACGCCCACGATGTCAGCTTCAATCACGCGCATCATTTTGCCATAACACACACAAAATCGACCCTCATTTCTCAAGTATTAACATTGGCATGACCTCCTTAATGGACTGATCCTACATGATTAACATTGACATGGACTGATCCTACAGGATTAACATTGACATGATTAACATTGACATGACCTCCTTAATGGACTGATCCTACAGGATTAACCTTGACATGACCTCCTTAATGGACTGATCTGACATGATTAACATTGTTAAGGGATTGTGGCATCAGTATCAGGGCTCTATTCATGGACTGGGCACTAAGTTGCTGTATCAAACCAGTGCCTGCATGACCATTACTGGATCAACTTTATGAAGGTGCAAGTAAACACAAGGCCCATATATTACTGTCAACAATCTACAAATCATACACTTCCTACTTTAAGCATAAATTACTATTTTTGTTTGTAAAATGAGGTGACAGTGTTCAAATCTCCTGCCCTGATCTGATGGTGTCACTGACTAAGGCAGACTGTTCATCACATCTAAACTAAAACACTCACAATATACTGTTCCTGATGCAACAGTCAAATCGTGGTATTTCCTATTTGTATATATGTGACCTACTGTAAGTTCTTGATATGCAAGTGTAGTACGTGTACGAAATATATATATATATATATATATATATATATATATATATATATATATACATACATACATACATACATACATACATACATACATACATACATATACCAGTCATTCAAAATTACCCCTCACAGTTTCATATCCTCCATCGATCAGCTTATCTTAACATGAATATATTAATGGTAACCATGACATACAGATATGGGAAGTGAAGACTTCATTGTAGTTGTGGCATGTACTTGTGGCACATTGTTTGTTTCATGCCAAAACTATACATGGCAACAGTTATTTGTTGACCAACACAAAGAAGAAAACTATCAAAAGCAATGCCTTATCTGTTGTCCTACCTGGCACTCATGACCGACCAGCGATTTGTAGCAACATTGAAACAGTCAATTCTGGATACAGGGAACAGGTAGGAGCCTCCAAATATAAACACCTTGTTGTCCACGGATGCTACAGTGTGATTACGCCGCTTCTCAGACATAGGAGGAATGTCTGCCCAGGAATGGTCTGAAGAATAAACAATGATTGACACAGTTTGGTATCAGCTCTATCCTGGCTATCAAAGCTCATGTTCTATTCACAACTTGTTTGAAAATGCAAAAACATTTTCTGAACATAGGATATTTAAATTTCAAACCAGACAAGTAGTAACTTTGCAGGTCTTGCCCGACAAGACCGTATCAGGTTTCCCTCTACCCACTTTGCTATGTGGACCTTGCTCAATGTAATATCAAATTATTTGTACACTACAGAATGATCTCTTTTCCTAACAGTTGATCATCATGTAACTGCCTCTGAAATCTTAAATTCTGATCTTTCCTCCACCGAAGAAGGGGCCAATGACTGGCTCACTACCTTTAACGCTCTGATGAAGATTCATAGTATGATAATTCTGTGCCAGACTATTCCTCCAGTTCACCCCCACTTAAATTCCAAGGTCACACATTTGCAGGAAGTTAATAGCCACAAACACTTTGGCGTCACAATCCATAGAGCTTTATGTATAGGACAGATCACACACGGGAATTGTTAAGACAGGGAAATTACTGCCGCCCATTCTGAAGAGTTTACATTTATTTATCAACTTAACCACCAAACTCTAGAAACTATTTATGTATTCTTTATTAGATTCTTTTTTGAGTCTGGGAGTCCAGTATGGGAGTCCTGTCTGGGAGTCTTGTCTGGGAGTCCTGTCTGGGAGTCTTGTCTGGGAGTCTTGTCTGGGAGTCCTGTCTGGGACGGCTGCATAGTCTCAGATGCCAAAAAGCTCAACTGAGTTCATCTGACTGCAGTCCATTTAGCTACCCGTGCAATGCTTGGTGCTTCAAATGCCGAACTATATGAGGAACTTGAATGGCAGACATTAGCATCTCACAGGCAAAACAAAGTTAGTTCTGATGCAGAAGAATGTTCAGAAATTAGTTCCTAATTACCTGTAATCTGTATTTTTCCAAACACTGTCCATCCTGAGATGTCTACTCTCAATACTTGTCCAAGATTTGACCTACATGTACCCTATTTTTGAGCTTGCACTGATTTTGTTTAATATTTCATTCTTTCCATCAACAATTTGCCTTTGGAAAGAGCTTCCTCTTACTCTACAGTCACCATCATTGCAAGATATTCAAAATCTTAATTATTCCAATTCTCCTCTTGGCAGAATCTGCTGCCAGAATTATACAACTTTGGCAGCAGATATGCTTGTAGTTTACATACCTGTTATGCTTAGGCAACAGTCAGTTGAACTTCCATTTTGCTAACATTGGTCAGGAAGCAAGTCTGAAGTGCCAGTGTATTGCAACTTGTGAAGATGGCTGGCACTATTTTTTCTCATGCCCACCATATACTGACTTATTACTGTGGCGCATTCAAAATGACATACAATCGTCTCAAAATACGTTCCTCTGCCGGTACAAACAGTTTTATATGGCTCTCCAGTCTGCACCCTTTCAGAAAATTTCCAAAAATTTCAGTTGATTCAAGATTGTTCTCTCTTCTTGCTTTTCAGAAAAAAAAAAGCTATTTGTTAAGCTCACATAAGCTTCCAATCATATACAAGTATTACAGAAGTCCCTCCTTTGAAAGACCACTCCTTTGGGAGACCACCTCCTTTGAGAGACGACAATTGTCAGGTCTCTCTGTAGTACTTTCCATGTTATTTATACCTCCTTTGTGGGACCACCTGCTTTATGTGACTGCCTTTTGGGTGGCACTAGGGGTGGTCTCTCAAAGGAGGGACTACTGTACCTGAAATTTTAATGAATACAAATTACTTGAGCAAACTACCTCCCTATGTCTGTCTTTTGTGTGCTGTAAACAGCTTCTTCTGCTTCTTTTTTGGCATGGCTGGTCACTTTTTCACACGGACCATTCATGTGACGTACATGTTTGTCACATAACGTCCTGTTTATATGCCCTCCCCTTTCTGTAAGAGGGATGACTATAGGGCAGTGCCCTTTTCCCAATTGCTGCATATTGCTTGATGTAGGAAATTGTTGTTTGTCATAATAAAATGTTTAAACCAAGTTTGCTTTTAACGAGTGGAAAAGTGATCTTGGGACATACAACAAGTGAAATTGGAAATTAAATTTGCCCTGAAACAATGAACTTATCATCATTTCTGGATCAGCAGCAATGAACATCTATGGAAGTTGCAGCTGCAATTGTTTTTTTTTTCTTTTGATTTCATGTAACTATAAAATATAATGTAACTATAATACAATGTATAGAATGCTATTTGTGACAGAAAATATGATACAATCTCTACCCTGAAAGCTGTCAACTGGCAAGGTACATGTACCAGATCAAAAAGGTTGGTGTGCAAACCTTTGGGATCAAAATACTGACAGGAGCCCTGGTCTGAGCCAGCAAACACAGCCACCTTGAAGTGATACTTTTTGACCCGAGGGTTGACTTCCTGCCCCAACTTCTCCTCCTGGCCCAGCAAGTGATACTTCATGCCACCTGCAAACACACACAGTGCGGTCAACATACAAACACATACAGTACTGTCAACATACAAACACACACAGTGCGGTCAACATACAAACACACACAGTGCGGTCAACATACAAACACACTCAGTGCGGTCAACATACAAACACACACAGTACTGTCAACATACAAACACAAACAGTGCGGTCAACATACAAACACACACAGTGCAGTCAACATACAAACACACACAGTGTGGTCAACATACAAACACACTCAGTGCGGTCAACATACAAACACACACACAGTACTGTCAACATACAAACACAAACAGTGCGGTCAACATACAAACACACACAGTTTGTCAACATACAAACACACACAGTACGGTCAACATACAAACACACACAGTACTGTCAACATACAAACACACACAGTACTATCAACATACAAACACACACAGTACGGTCAACATACAAACACACACAGTACTGTCAACATACAAACACACACAGTATTGTCAACATACAAACACACACAGTACGGTCAACATACAAAGACACACAGTACGGTCAACATACAAACACACACAGTACTGTCAACATACAAACACACACAGTACTGTCAACATACAAACACACACAGTACTGTCAACATACAAACACACACAGTACTGTCAACATACAAACACAAACAGTACAGTCAACATACAAACACACACAGTACTGTCAACATACAAACACACACAGTACTGTCAACATACAAACACACACAGTACTGTCAACATACAAACACACACAGTACTGTCAACATACAAACACACACAGTATGGTCAACATACAAACACACACAGTACTGTCAACATACAAACACACACAGTACTGTCAACATAAAAACACACACAGTACTGTCAACATACAAACACAGTACGGTCAACATACAAACACACACACAGTGTGGTCAACATACAAACACACTCAGTGCGGTCAACATACAAACACACACAGTACGGTCAACATACAAACACACACAGTGCGGTCAACATACAAACACACACAGTAAGGTCAACATACAAACACACACAGTGCTGTCAACATACAAACACACACAGTACTGTCAACATACAAACACACACAGTACTGTCAACATACAAACACACACAGTGCGGTCAACATACAAACACAAACAGTGTGGTCAACATACAAACACACACAGTACGGTCAACATACAAACACACACAGTGCGGTCAACATACAAACACACACAGTACTGTCAACATACAAACACACACAGTACTGTCAACATACAAACACACACAGTGCGGTCAACATACAAACACACACAGTACGGTCAACATACAAACACACAGTGCTGTCAACATACAAACACACACAGTACGGTCAACATACAAACACACACAGTATGGTCAACATACAAACACACACAGTACGGTCAACATACAAACACACACAGTGCGGTCAACATACAAACACACACAGTACGGTCAACATACAAACACACACAGTACTGTCAACATACAAACACACACAGTGCTGTCAACATACAAACACACACAGTACAGTCAACATACAAACACACACAGTACGGTCAACATACAAACACACACAGTATGGTCAACATACAAACACACACAGTACGGTCAACATACAAACACACACAGTGCGGTCAACATACAAACACACACAGTACGGTCAACATACAAACACACACAGTACTGTCAACATACAAACACACACAGTGCTGTCAACATACAAACACACACAGTACTGTCAACATACAAACACACACAGTACTGTCAACATACAAACACAAACAGTACAGTCAACATACAAACACACACAGTACTGTCAACATACAAACACACACAGTACTGTCAACATACAAACACAGTACGGTCAACATACAAACACACACACAGTGTGGTCAACATACAAACACACTCAGTGCGGTGAACATACAAACACACACAGTACGGTCAACATACAAACACACACAGTGCGGTCAACATACAAACACACACAGTGCAGTCAACATACAAACACACACACAGTGTGGTCAACATACAAACACACACAGTACTGTCAACATACAAACACACACAGTACTGTCAACATACAAACACACACAGTACTGTCAACATACAAACACAAACAGTACAGTCAACATACAAACACACACAGTACTGTCAACATACAAACACACACAGTACTGTCAACATACAAACACACACAGTACTGTCAACATACAAACACACACAATACTGTCAACATACAAACACACACAGTACTGTCAACATACAAACACACACAGTATGGTCAACATACAAACACACACAGTACTGTCAACATACAAACACACACAGTACTGTCAACATAAAAACACACACAGTACTGTCAACATACAAACACAGTACGGTCAACATACAAACACACACACAGTGTGGTCAACATACAAACACACTCAGTGCGGTCAACATACAAACACACACAGTACGGTCAACATACAAACACACACAGTGCGGTCAACATACAAGCACACACAGTACGGTCAACATACAAACACACACAGTGCGGTCAACATACAAACACACACAGTACGGTCAACATACAAACACACACAGTGCTGTCAACATACAAACACACACAGTACTGTCAACATACAAACACACACAGTACTGTCAACATACAAACACACACAGTGCGGTCAACATACAAACACAAACAGTGTGGTCAACATACAAACACACACAGTACGGTCAACATACAAACACACACAGTGCGGTCAACATACAAACACACACAGTACTGTCAACATACAAACACACACAGTGCGGTCAACATACAAACACACACAGTGCGGTCAACATACAAACACACACAGTACGGTCAACATACAAACACACAGTGCTGTCAACATACAAACACACACAGTACGGTCAACATACAAACACACACAGTATGGTCAACATACAAACACACACAGTACGGTCAACATACAAACACACACAGTGCGGTCAACATACAAACACACACAGTACGGTCAACATACAAACACACACAGTACTGTCAACATACAAACACACACAGTGCTGTCAACATACAAACACACACAGTACTGTCAACATACAAACACACACAGTACGGTCAACATACAAACACACACAGTATGGTCAACATACAAACACACACAGTACGGTCAACATACAAACACACACAGTGCGGTCAACATACAAACACACACAGTACGGTCAACATACAAACACACACAGTACTGTCAACATACAAACACACACAGTGCTGTCAACATACAAACACACACAGTACTGTCAACATACAAACACACACAGTACTGTCAACATACAAACACAAACAGTACAGTCAACATACAAACACACACAGTACTGTCAACATACAAACACACACAGTACTGTCAACATACAAACACAGTACGGTCAACATACAAACACACACACAGTGTGGTCAACATACAAACACACTCAGTGCGGTCAACATACAAACACACACAGTACGGTCAACATACAAACACACACAGTGCGGTCAACATACAAACACACACAGTGCAGTCAACATACAAACACACACACAGTGTGGTCAACATACAAACACACACAGTACTGTCAACATACAAACACACACAGTACTGTCAACATACAAACACACACAGTGCGGTCAACATACAAACACAAACAGTGTGGTCAACATACAAACACACACAGTACGGTCAACATACAAACACACACAGTGCGGTCAACATACAAACACACACAGTGCGGTCAACATACAAACACACAGTGCTGTCAACATACAAACACACACAGTACGGTCAACATACAAACACACACAGTATGGTCAACATACAAACACACACAGTACTGTCAACATACAAACACACAGTGCTGTCAACATACAAACACACACAGTGCGGTCAACATACAAACACACACAGTACGGTCAACATACAAACACACACAGTACTGTCAACATACAAACACACACAGTGCTGTCAACATACAAACACACACAGTACTGTCAACATACAAACACACACAGTACTGTCAACATACAAACACATACAGTACAGTCAACATACAAACACGCACAGTGCGGTCAACATACAAACACACACAGTGCGGTAAACATACAAACATACACAGTGCGGTCAACATACATGTATTATTGCCACATCCTCCTCTGATAATATATCACAGCTTACAAAAGGAGGATTAAAAATTGTTTTGTAAATAATAAGTGAAATAGCCAGAATGTTTACCTCAAATACTGTCACGTAACTTACACCAGAAATCCACTGAAATCCACTGATGCAACATGGAATTTGCAAAAAGTTACACATCGATTGATTTTATTTAGCACCATTAAATACATGTGCATTACATACAATTGACTATAAAAATCAGAACTATGTTTCTGGTGCAGGGATAGCCCACTAAAATCTGCTGCCAAAGCATTTATATGAAATGCAAAAATTGTACGTCTGGCCATGTTTTGAGCAACAAACAGCATGTTCTGTGCAGAGTCTGAAAATACTTTTTCATTGATATTGTATCCAGTTGACATACATTCTGTTACATGAATATTGACTTATGAAAATCAATGGTTTTATTAAATACAGATATCTATCTTTCAAAAAAATATAACATGAACAGCCATGAGACACTTTCATTAATTTTTTTTTTTTAACCCTTTCCCCCTTAAACGGGCCAATACCGGCTGGTGGTCAAATGTTATCTGCTTCAGTGTTTTCAACTAATTTCAACAGTAATGAAAAACAATTTGACTGAGAATTGTAGATAAGACCTATCAAGATCACATGACCCAGGTCAACATCTTTCCTTGGCATGGGTTGGGCACTTAGCGCCCAACCCATGCCAAGGAAAACTGTTGACTCAGTCTAAATTCAAGGGGGAAAGGGTTAAGCCACGACCACTCATGGTGTACTGGCCCAGCCACATGTACAATCTTGATACAAACCTTGTAAGATTGCAATGTTTCAAATATGAGCTTGTGCTCACCTTACTGCAATCATATTATGATGTCCATGGTAAGGTTGCAGCAAACATACAGAGTGTCAGCTTTCTGCAAGCTAAAGTTTCTGTAATGGGATACACTAGACAGTGTGGACAATACAGAAGATAAAAGTGAGGCAATCATCTAATGTCAATGCGCTTGACAGTGTGGACAATAGAAAGCATAAAAGTGAGGCAAGCACAGAATATTGTGGACAATAGAGAGCATACAAGTGAGGCAAGCAAAATAATGTGGACAATAGAGAGGATACAAGCAAAGCAAATACAGAATATTGTGGACAATAGAGAGGATACAAGCAAAGCAAGCACAGAATATTGTGGACAATAGAGAGGATACAAGCAAAGCAAGCACAGAATATTGTGGACAATAGAGAGGATACAGGTCACGCAAGCACAGAATATTGTGGACAATAGAGAGGATACAAGCAAAGCAAGCACAGAATATTGTGGACAATAGAGAGGATACAGGTCAGGCAAGCACAGAATATTGTGGACAATAGAGAGGATACAGGTCATGCAAGCACAGAATATTGTGGACAATAGAGAGCATACAAGTGAGGCCAGCAAAATAATGTGGACAATAGAGAGGATACAAGCAAAGCAAATACAGAATATTATGGACAATAGAGAGGATACAAGCAAAGCAAGCACAGAATATTGTGGACAATAGAGAGGATACAAGCAAAGCAAGCACAGAATATTATGGACCATAGAGAGGATACAGGTCACGCAAGCACAGAATATTATGGACAATAGAGAGGATACAGGTCACGCAAGCACAGAATCTTGTTCACAATAGAGAGGATATATGTGAGGCAAGCATCCATGTCACTCTTACCTATAACCATCTGCAGACAGGCACAGCAGTCTTGCAGTAAGGTGTGGTTCTGTACATAGGAGGTGAGATACCTGCGGGTTATGAGAGGGAAGCGCACCTTGTTAAACACCTGTCTCTTATGGCATAGTCTGCTCACATCTTCATGCTCCAGCCACCGCACTGCAGCATCAAACACCTTCAAACACAAGAAAAAAAGTTTCTCTGCAAACATGTTTCCAATTTGTACAAGACTAAGTTGTGTAAAACTGCATGAATGTGTGTACAAAGAAATAAACTGACCCAGTGTTGCAATGAGTGTGCTCTCAGACATTTAAAATAAATTGAGCCAGTGCTTCATGAGTTTGTTGTCAGTATTTCAATCAAATCTTCCAGCGCTAATCAAAAATCCCAGCTGAAGTTGTGCTGACCTAAAGCAGCATGATGGTTCTGGATTCATAAATTTCCTTATAACTACCCTCTAGTCAGTGTAAGGAATCTCATATTTCCAGAGAAAACAAAAGACTTATCAAGGTCCTCAACAACTTTCCCTCATTCACATTATGCCCACAGTGCATCAAACGAAGCTGCTGACTCAGTAATTTGTTTATGTATGGTCTCATTTTCTGCGGACTCAATAGTTTGTTCACTCATTGTCTCCTCTTTTGCTAACTTAGCAGTTTGTTTACATGTTGTCTCACCTGCTGTTGACTTAGTGGTTTGTTTACACAGTCTCATCTGCTGCTGACTCAGCACTTTGTTTACAAGTTTTCTCACCTGCTGACAGTTTGTTTACATAGTCTCATCTGCTGACCCAATAGTTTAACGTGTTGTCTCATTTTCAGCAGACTCTGCACTTTGTTTTCAAATTGTCTCATTTTCTGCTGACTCGGCAGTTTAGTTACAAGTTGTTTCATTTTCTGCTGACTCAGCAATACTGGAAATTCCAGTCATCCTTTTTTTTTTCTTTTTCCTCTTGTGGAGGAAAAAAAATCATGGCTGAAGTCCTTCTCTGTATTAGCACAGGTCTTTTGATTGTAAAAACTGTGCAAAATCAATGGATCTGAAACTTTCCAATTATTAAACTGGCCAGAAATATTTATAGCAGGTTTGTTAAAAATCATGCCCCATTAATGATCTTCAGACAGGTGTGAGGAACAGGCCACACACTCACCTCATCTTCACACTTTATTGTCAGCTGGTCTCGACTCAGCAACTCTGTGATGGACTCGAGGCCTTGCTGCAGGAACTCCTCCCCCTGACATACTTCTAGGAAGTGTTCATCAATGAACTCGACTGCTCCCTGGTACAGCTCTGGACAATTATGGAAGTCGGCAAAGTCTCTGATCCCAATGCAGTTGGTGGAGCTCAATTGTCCTTTGAGGTAATCACAGCAAGCTTCTTTGATTGGTTCAATCTGATACCTATTAGCTGCAGACAATAACTCTTGAACGTTGTTGTCTGTCAGCTCAATGTCTGCTGTATAGGCAAAGTCAACTATCATGGATACAGTTTCATAACTAACATCCTTCAGCTCTACGCGTGAGGAGTGGGCCTCACTCATGCAACTTGTGAACATAGCATGGAAGAAACTGCTACATGCTGCCATGACCACCTTGTGTACTCGCAACTCCTGCTGCTCGACTGACAGACTGACATCACACAGCTCACCTTGTCTCCGCATCTTGTCCATCATGCGGAAGAACTCACATTGCCTGTCTGACACCATGCTGGCCAGGCTACTGTTATTACTCGCTGCACTAGGTTCTCCATTTTCTTGTAATTCAGATTTCTCTGGTGATTCTCTCCCTGCTGAGCTGTTATTGTTGGCATTATTATTTGTGTTACTCACTGAGGGTATAACAGCTGGATGATTTATTTGTAGCATCCTGGGTACACCAGACATTTCCCTACAATGAAAATTACTACATTAACACCTGGCAATTTTGTCTTGTAAACTGCCAGGGTTCAGCACTGTGTGTGCTCACTGTGTGTGCTCGCTGTGTGTGCTACCTTAACTCTTTCAGTGCCAAATTCTGGACTGAGTCAACAGCTTTTCTGGGCACACATTGTGCACATTGCACCCAATGTGTGCCAAGAGAAGCTGTTGACCTGGGATATTATCTGGAACTATAGGCATACTGCTACATGTACTCGAATAAAAGGTCTTTTTACAAGGCATACAAATCTGGGATCCTAATGATAATTCAGACTAGTTTGACTTAAGTAAATCGACTTTAGTTGTGATTGGCACTGAAAAAGTTAATATTGCCTATCACTGGCAATTCTTTGGCCAACAATTTCACATACTTTAACCCTGTATTTTAGGATATATATGTGCTACATGCAGGTGAGTTTCATAGAGCATGTCACTTTTCTTTGTTTCGTTTTTTTTTTTTTATCAATATCATTAAGTCACTCTTGAAGTGCTATGAAGTGCACATTCTTTGGAAAAATTATTAATCTAATATTCATGTCATGGCACAGTGTTAATTACCAGAGAGACAGAACCATTATTAACACACTACCTTCACTGCATGGTGACAATGTTTTTAAGTTGGACACAGGTGACAGGATTCCAAGAGGGCCATTCTGTGGGATTTGTTTTATGATGAATGTAACATTTTGACACATTAAACACCACTTCCAGACAGTCCATGCAATTCTGAAACCCAGTTCGGATATATTGGATTCCTTATTGGGTGACTATTCACCACAAGAAAAACTAAGATCCAGCCATCATTATTTTGGAAGAAATATTAATACTAATGGGTGGGATGGACGTGACACCAGCCAGACATGCAGTTTAGAATTTAATGTTTAACTCAACTTTTATACCATAGCACAATGTAAAGAACTCATTTTATTATCAAAATAATTCTATTTTGCAATGGCATAAACAGAATACTGCAAAATATTTTGTAATTTAAAAAATAAAAAAGCTGCTATAAAAAAGTTCTGACATGATGGACATGACAATTTGTCACAATTATGAATTAGGTGAGGGCAAGGATGAAGTTTATCTGTTTCAGCCAGTGCACACATCATGTGTTTCTACTGTATATTGTTACTTTCCAGAGTAAAGTATATATATATGATAATGTCAAGGAGCCTAGATAGATGACTAGGATGACAATACATTGAGTTGCCTAGTGTATCATATCTGATACAAGTGGTGGGCAAAAAAATAAAAATCCCTCTGACTCGATCCCTGCCTCTAAGGCATTTCCCATGTCCTGTCACACAGTCATGGAAGCCCTGTTAAGGGCTACCACCTTTTCATTTCCTTCCCAAAACCAGTTATAGTAAAACCTCCCTATACCAAATGCTCTTGGGACTGAACAGAAGTGTTTGGTATAGGGAGGTGTTTGGTACAGGGAGATTTCCACATTGTGACCTCTTGTTTTACAAGCCATACTGTACAAATACCAGCTGAGGTAATTATGGTGGGAGATAATCATCATTTACTGTACCAACATAGATGCCAAACTTTTCTACCACAATAAGTTGACTTTCCCCTGAAGTACAAGCCTGTATGACTTGAAGTTTTTCACACAGAGAGATTTTACTCTTACTGGACATTGTGAAGATGTAGTTGTGCTTTCCTCTAACAGTGGCAATGAACGGAATAGTTGGCACATAATACTAAAAATGGATCACAATGGTGATGTTTAAAAGTTAGTCTTAATGTGTCGAAAGTGTAGCACTTGTAGTAGCTTCACTGCTCAAATAACTTGTTTGTGTATTTGCACCTTATTTTAGCAGCACTGTTGCTCATTTCAGTCTACTGGTACTCCTTAAAATAAAATCCCCTAGCTTTGGTGAGACAAACATAAGGATTTAATTTGTTAAGTTATTGTTTTTTAAGAATGGTAAAGAAAACACAGCAAACTAGTCTTACATGTATTATCCCCAATAAACTAGGAACAAGGTGTTAGAAGTGACATTGACACTTTCACCCTTTACCCTGTTGCTACCATATATTGAAGTGGAAGCAGGGGTTCAGCAGTTGGCCTGTGGCTGGTTTCTGCTGCTGGTATAAGCAATTAAGCTTAACTGAAACATGGTTGCCTTTTCATTACCTTGAGTGTGTACACATGTTCATTGATAACTCAAATTTGTCAAATAACTGTTCTGTCTTTTCAAAATCAAGTATGAAGGGCCTGGACCCAGAATATAAAGGTAGACCATTTGGTGGTCTTGCAATCATTTGTAAGAACAGTGAGAAGTTTAGCTGCCATGAAGTAGAGACGCACAATGATAGGCTTCTGGCTATAAGTACATGTACATGTATTTGTGATGCCGGAGGTGAGCTGGTGCAAACTTTGTGTGAATGTTTACATGCCATTGTTTGATCAGGGTAAACCAGAACAAACTGAATTATTTTCTGGTACTATTGATGCATTGCAGTCTTTTATTGATATGCCAGGCACTGGATGTCCACTGAAGTTACAGGGTGATTTTAATTCCCAACTGCCAAAGAAAGACAAATTACATGTTTTCTGTCAGGTTAAACCCCTCCTGGGGCTATCGGTAGCAAGCAGCGGCCTACAACAGTTACATGTTTGCCTAATTGTACTTAAAATCCTGTTAATAAAAACTGTTTTGATAACATGTTTTTTGACATAAATCAGTATTGTCCCCTGCTTTCCAGGAGGGCAGGGCACCTTTCATCCAAAAAGGCACTTTTAAAGCACACAATGATAATCAAAAAGGGCATCCAAAAGTAGCAGTCCAAAAAAAACAGACTTTTTTGCTGTTTTTATGGAAATAGTTCTGAATTTGTATCTTATACTCATGGTCGATAGATAAAGTGATAAATTGTTTTGCCAATTAGTTTAAATTATATTGACATTTTATGAGAAAATGAATGCAATTGCCCCCAAAATAAAAAACATAGGAGAAAAGGGCAGGGAGCTAAAGAAAAAGGCAGGGAGTAAAGAAAAAGGGCAGGGAGCAAAAGAAAAGGGCAGGGCAAATCTCCTTCTATTTTAAGCTACAGACAACACTGTATATGCTAATGACTTTCATTCTACAGCATACAGCTTGTACTTTTCTTTGGCTTCTATGAAACCACGTATGCATTTAGCCTACTGTTTCCCTCGTCCTCTTTCTCCAGCCTTTGTTTCATCCTTCTGCCACTTACTGATACTGACAGTTGTCGAAGGACCTAAGGCTAAAAATACGTTAAATAAACAGATACAATAATAATAATAATAATAATAATTCTGTGGTCAACCGCTTTTGTGCCGCGGTCCTGTTGGCACAGGAGACCTGAAAAGGAGAAAAAGAAATATGTTAAAATCTTACTTTCCCTCATTTCCCATCCCACATGATACAACAATGCGGTCTGCTACAGTGCTAGGCCCAGGCTATCTGTCATGCATCGCAGTCACAGACATCGAGAAACTTGGTATTTGGGTTTGCACAAACTCTTCTGTTCCCAAAACACCACATTCCCTTTACTAAAAAGCCTAAATACAGTATAATAACATGGAATACTTGCCACATTTATAAAGAAAATAACTATCTGACTTTTCCTTTTCCTCATTCGTTGCTCAACAGCTCCATCGTGTCCATTTTAACTGAATGCGGAAAGTAATGGTACAGCTAGTCTTCACTGAGGATATCATAATGACCACAAGATGGCGCGTATTTATTAAATTATTTTGTTCCTGAATTTTTCCTTTCATGATCATTGGCTCTGTATATTCTGTGACTCGGTTTCTTGTCAAGTCCACCGTCACCCAATTTCTGCTTTACCCTTTTCCACATGGCACCTGAAAGTTTGCTGCTTAATGGAATTTTTAAAAGTCTTAAAACTGGTTATAATGGTGCCCATCATATTATCAAACATTTTCAAATCTATATCAATGATCACTTGTTGCCATTGAGATCTGTAAAATAAAATTATGCTTTAGATGCCAAAGCCAAGAGAGCTCCAACATATAATGACAAATTCAATGGGATTGCAAAGGTTCCAGACCGACAGGGAGTCAAACATGAGTCTGCCTCCCGTGTCGTGGGCAAGAAGGAAACAATGGGGGGGGGGGGGGGGGAGGGGTGAAGTGAATGTCAGAATGAGGTAGGGAATTGTCTGGGAGAGAGTCAGTGCACTGTTCCTATCGATTTTTCCTTCTTTTTTCGTAAGAAAAGAAAAAAAACTCAAGAGGTGAAATAAGGCTTTTGGTGCACTTTAATATCCCACAATGCAGCAAAAAATTAATCTAGTATATTTCATGACATATGTATTTTAAGTAGGAAGTTTTATTTTTAATTGGGAATTCTCCAATTAAAAACGGGGGAATTCGAATCTCTAACTGGGACTACAATTTGTTATCCTACATTAGTTTTGCTTTTCATATCAATGTAAGTGCGTGTGCCAAACATTTCTTTCATTTTGTATTTTACTGCTTGTAATCATGCAGATGTCGTGTCAATAGGGCTGGTCTGGGTGGGTTTAATTTCTTGACACAAGGCCTTTTGTCCCCTTAATGCATGTTTGTGACACGTAGTAACCCATGCCATTTGAGGTCAGGTGGGTCAGCGAAGCCCATTATATTACAGTGAACCTGAAAGTTTCACCCTCCATATGAGGACATTTTTTTGAAATTATCTTCTTGTAATGTACCTGAAGTACATATTGTTATCTTTCAAATGCACCCAGGTTTGATAGAATGAAAATTTAATGCTTAGTTGACAATACATAGAGAGGTTAATTTTTTGATCTGCTAATTCTGCTAGTTAATCTATGGAGAAAAAGTGAGGGTCATGGAAAATGACCACAAGATGTGGGCAGTCGACCATGAACAGGACGGGCAGCACCACCTTTGGGCGAATTAAGAACTAACCCAGATATAGACTATTTGAATTTGAAATTGAAACTGAAACTTTATTTAAACATATATCATACATAATCAGTTGACAAAAAGTAATGAAGGCTCCCAGAGGAGTATTACACATCCAGCTGGGCGCTAGAGACATATTAATATCATGCATTGAAGACAATATGGTTAACAAAAGGGTGAACTGGGAAAAGAATAGAAAAGGAAAAGAGAAAAAAAATGAAATTAAATTTAAGCTATTTGTGTTTGTATCAAATATTAAATTGGATTTTATGGCCAGAACATTAAGTTTTGGTTAAAGCTGTATGTTTTCACTGTAACACAAATATTACATGAGATTTCACTAACAACATATCATGTTCCTAATGCTTTGAACTTTATGTATGGTCTAAAAGGGCCACAAGCAATACTCTGCAGTGGGCCTGATCACAACACACACTCACACACACACACACACACACACACACACACACACACACACACACACACACACACACACACACACTTGCACACACACAAACACACACGTACACCCACCCACCCACACACACACACTTGTGAGCAATGCAATGAATCAACATATAGATGAAACAATAAATGTTTAATTATGAAATATTCAAAAGATTTTCATTTTTGATGCAGGTCATGTGACCTCAATGTGTAGCTCCTTGAACTTAATTTGTAAAGCAATCTGAAAATTAAATGCACTAAATGAATTAAAGAAGATGCTCTTATAGTAATAACAGTACAATGCTCAATACTAATATTCATCATTGTTTCACTTATTTAGATGGTGACTGAAGGTTCACTGAAGTGAACCTCAAGTGATAATGAAAGAAATTATAAATAAATAAACAAACCAATAAATAAATAAATAAATAAATAAATAAATAAATAAATAAATAAATAAATAAATAAATAAATAAATAAACAAACTATCGGCAGGTGAATTAAAAGATACCCGAAGTGAATAGGTAGGGGAAGGGAAGAGGGGAAACATGAATATGGTGTGAACTAGCCTGATTTTTCCTGCTGGAGAAACTTATTTAGATTTCACATAACTTCCGTTATTCTGCCGGACAAGCCAACAGGCTGCGGGGTGATCTTAAAACCTTGTACGCGTTGTAATGCGGTAGGATACAGCTGTAAATCGACAAAGAAGAAGCAGGAGGATAAGGCAGCAGTCATCATGCGTCGTCGTGGGGCAGGGATTGCAGCAATAAAGAACAAAAATATTGCTCAGGTAGTGTTTGCTGGGTTGATTTGGAATCACTTGATCTGCCATTAGTATACCAATGTCAGGTGAACACTCAGAACACTGAACAGCTTGTCATACATGGAAGTCACAATTGGTTCCGATTTTATTCTATTACAAGATTACAAAATAAATACTGACAACAGGCTTTATAAAGCCTCTAGTGTCAGCTCCTATTAATCAAAGTCGAACGCTTGTTGTATATTAGACAGTGCATAATGGGTTGCACTAGCTTCAGTCTTTTCTTGTACGTTTATGTCTGGGCTGTACATAACTTTGCTGTCTTTCCACAAAAAGTCTAACTTCTTTTCAAAATGTTTCACAGTATTAGCATTTACAACTTCATCAGGCAAGTTGTTCCACTGGTCATTCACTCTCAATCCAAAATTGTATTTTCTAACATCTAATTTAGACCTCCTCTTAAATATGTTGTATCTATGATATCTTATTGTAGATTGCTGCAAAGGAAGAAGTCCCTCAGTCACAGTTTTGTTGTATATTCCTTTGATTATCTTAAAAGTTTCAATCCTGTCACCTATATACCTTCTACATGCAAGTGGCAGTAGATGTAGTTTTCTCAATTGTTCTTCATATGTTAAGTTTGGAAAACCAGGCAAGAGCTTTGTAGCCCTTCGTTGTACACTTTCTATAGGTGTGATTTTATGTGCACCCATATGTCAACCGATTTTAGTCTAAAAGTGGACTGCAATAAGAAATTTGTCAAACTTGTCAAACTGCCACCGGCACCGGTTACAGTTGAGATTTAGCCTAAGGGACCAAGCTGTTGTTGTTTGGGCATTGTGATAACCAGTATTTAATAAAACACTAAACGATCTAACCGACGAACACGCTTGCCATAATATGAAATGGGTGTGGCACAAAAACTGAGGGAAGCTTGTGGCCAAACATGTACCGGTATGCGGAAACACTAGGAAGGGATTGGGAATGACACATGAGAACTACCCCATTTGGACTAGATGAAAATGAGGTGCACAACCATTCACTCTCACACCAAGTTCATGAAACTTCGCAATGCACTTGAATCACTTAAAACACCAATTTCAATTGATGATTTATTTATTCCTGATTTTGTTTTAACATGTTTTATGCAGAGTTAATTCAACTAATTTAATTTAACCAATTACCATGGGTCATAGATGCGGCATTGTATTTGGTCCTGGGCCAGTTCTGACCAATGCAACCAGCCAATAAAATCACCAAAAGTTATAATCAGTTGTTGGTTCTCATAGGTGGCTTGATTAGTGGCCAATCAGAACCAAAAACGGATCAGAACACATCCAATTAGCACAGAGGCCATGCTCATGGGGATTATTGATGACAGCTGCTATTACAAAGAGAATGCAAACCCAACCCCGGCAGCTCGCTGGCTTTG